>VZRU01011551.1:0-49204 GCA_013398155.1 Pedionomus torquatus
GCCTTCCAGTATCTGAAAGGAGACTACAGGAGAGCTGGAAAGGGACTCTTTCTCGGGAGTGCAGCAATAGAACGAGGGGTAGCAGTTTTTAATTGAAAGAGGGGAGATTTAGATTGGATACTAAAAAGAAATTCTTTCCTGTGACAGTGGTGAGACACTGGAACAGGTTGACCAAAGAAGTGTTGAAGCCCCATCCCTGGGAGTGTTCAAGGCCAGGCTGGATGGGGCTTTGAGCAACCTGGTCTAGTGGAAGGTGTCCCTGCCCATGGCAGGCTGGTTGGAACTTCATGATCTTTAAGGTCCCTTCCAAATTTAACCATTCTATGATTCTATGAGTCTGAAGTCTTTTCCCTCTCCACCCTCTTCCCTCTTTCTTCTTTTCTCTCTCCTTTGGCTCTTCCCTTGTTTTGCCTTGACATAACTTTCTTTGTCCTTCCTTTTTCTGCCAGAACAGCTACCTGATCTAGCTCACCATGTACCTCACATGCTCTTGTACCAAGACAATGGACGTAGTGTGATTAAGTGTTAAGTGATGTGGAGATGGGCAAGACCATCCTGTTAAGCATTGACATGTATTTATGTTACATTAATGTGACTGTGTAATCACAGACAGAACCATTATTGGACTAATATTTTTTCATCCCTGATCTCCATTGAAGGACCAGAAAGCTGTAGGAAGCACTGTCATTGGGAACAGGAATCAAGAGGTTCTTGCTTTTGAAACTTGGGAGATCCAGGACTTTCCAGGATGCTGCATGAATACACATATTGATATAGCCCTGACTGTTGTCAGACCGCAAAGGCAAGACTGAAGGGAGGGTCCCTAGACTCAGTTGGGGTGATTGTGGTGGTGTGAGAGTGAGTATCCACTTTAAAATGTGATAACTGGATGTATCCAAAGTGCAAGGACGAGTTTCTTCAGATTTTCAGCTTGAAAGGCAAAGACGATTCCTTCCAGGACTAGACAATGACAAAGTCATGTGTTGCGCAGGAGAACATTAAATGGCACCTTGAAGAATGGGTTGGAGCGTAACTGTAGCTTTGAAGGATGACCTCGAGGATCTTAACCTACTTATTCCCTTTTATTTCTTCAAGATTATTTATGAATTTTTCAGTGTAATGTGGGTAGTTGTGTATATGTTGCCAAAGTAGTAATCAAGGACTGAGAAAAAATGAGGGGACTGTGACAACAGTCATTATGGAAAACTGAATAATTATAGATCTTGCCATTGAAATTCTGAAACATTTCATGCTCCTAAACTGGAACATTTGTGGTTATAGTGAAACTGATGGAGTAATTCAGTGCTAAGCAGCTTGAGAATATTTACATACCAGAATGATATGTATATACATCTCAAAAGACCTTAGAACTAATTCTAGAGTGGGAGAGATGTATGAGAGAAGTTAGAGTCAATTAAGAAGAGTATGACTCGGGCTGCCTGTCTTTCCTAATGAGCTCTACTGTGTTGTGAGCAGCCTTCGAAGAGAAGCATTGTTCCTTATATGTAGGACTTAAAAAGCTTCCAAGATGTGGAGAGATCAATTGAAAATGTACAATAGAGAAACATATCACAGTAGCAGGGAGCTGGAATGCATCAGCAGATGACTGCATTCTCACTCTGAAATTACAACCCACCCACAAGTTTTGGGAGACATTGTTAAATGATCCCCAATAGAGTAGTTGCTTCTGTAGTTAGTCAGTTTGCTCACCTAATCATGATAAAGGCACGCAGAAATTAAATTCTCTGTTATAGATCTTAATTTTGCTTAGCTAGAACACAGCAGCATAGGTTTTTTGCCTCAGAACTGCTGTTGCTACAAGAAGTGCAGTGACAGCAAGAAGTCTAACCCTTGGTGTTCTAATCCCCAAATATTTAAGTGGATTTTAAAAAAGGAACATATCTAACCTACTTTACTTCCTCTTGTTCCCCAATCATAACATTTATAGTCTGTAACTGGAAACAAATACTTGAAATTCTACACAATGCTTAAACAACTAATTGACCTGACACTCTGGACTTCCCGTGTGCTTTGTTGAGCTATGCTTTTGAATAATTTACCAAAAGAATGGTAATAAATCATAAAATATTAATCCGGCTTTCTTAAGAACCTAAGTTGGAGGGTTTTATTTAAGTTGCAAGTATGCTAATTTCTCAGACAATCAGTGTAACTCTGTCAACACGACCTAATCTGGCTTGCGAGTCTGCAGTCTTTCATTGCAAAGAGATTTTTTGCTGATGTTCATTCCAGCATTAATGTTGGTCCTGCTCCACTGACATGGAACCTGCTGTGTCTGAATATAAAGTTTTGGGTCTTGTAATGTAAATGTAAGAACATAAAACCAGTCATACCTGGTCATGCCAATAGTCCATATAGGTCAACATCCTGTTTTCAATAGTAATAAGATATTCAACAAGGAAGAGCTACTTAGGCCAAAACACAAGGCCAGTGAGCTTGGAGGCAGTAGGTGACTGGACAACATCAATGGCTTGCAGTGGTAAATTAAAAGAAATTATTTCCATTATTTAGAAAACTACATGTGGTAGAGGAGCTTAATGTGTTTTCCTATTAGGGAAAAACCCTGTTTTAATTGTGATCTCAAATGAATATCCCTCTTTAGTTCTTGAATGCATGTATAGCTCTCATTTTATAGAGAGAGAGTATTCGACTTACATGGTTTGAAATAGAGGCTGGATGTTAAGAGCATTTATGGAGAAATGAGTGAATAATGAAGGATGTAAAAAAGTGCCTTGCAATCCCAACGACTGAGCAGACCACTTTTGTCCAAAAGTATTAAATTCCTTTTTATGAATTTAATTTTTGCATGAATCCCCAAGAACAACTGCTCTGAGAGGAATGCTTGTATGTGTTTAGTTAAAAGATAATACGATCAGAAGAAGCCTTCCCTTTATCTTGGGAAATTTTGAGAAGGGCACCTCTTTATTCTCTTTCTCAGGATAACTGATCTTATGGGTGGCAGGCATCATAACCTCAAAAAATACTAAGTTTTGGAGGCTGAATCAACAATCCTTAGTAGGTACCTCCTAGGACTCTCAAAATTGAATTAGATTAGTGTTGAAAGTAATTCTGCTTTTATTTAATTGGCTTATTATCCATTTCCTTTATGTATGTTTGCTTTCACCTTTCATTTTTGCATAGTTAGATATATTGCCCATGTTCTGTTCCCTGCCCATTCTTTCTCAGACCCCACAGGAGCAGATCTACATAGCGACACTATACTAACACTGAGCTTAAAACTTAAAACAAATAAACTTTTTCTCTCTTTTCATACATGTAGCCTGAAAGCTCAGCTTCTCTATCAGTATGTGTATGGGGACATCAGGAAAGCTGGTGAGAGTCTGAGACCCCATTCTAGGTTGCCTAATATTAACTGAAACCATCATAGAATCACAGAGTGATAGGGGGTTGGAAGGGACCTCTGGAGATCATCTAGTCCAAAACCCATGATCTGATAGCTTTCAGTTGCCCTGAAGAGATTAGCAGCTGACTCTGGCTGAGAGGAATTGAAGCTATGGAGAAGAAATGTTCAGATGGAAACACTCTTCCCCAAAACCAATCACTCCCATTGAATGCAAGCCTTAGGGTCCTCTTAGCCTGTACTGCACAATCAATAGCTGTGGAGGTGAAAAATGTTAATTATCATCTTTGCCTGGCAAGGAGATTGTGCTGGATCCTATTAATGTAAAACTGGCCAGTGTGACTGATGTAGTTCTAAGATACAGACTGGAGCTATTGTAAGTGCTAATATATAGGAGTAATTCATCATGGAATGAAATGGGAAGACTGAAAAGGGCACAAATCTTTGAATATGCAAAAATTTGCAAGAGAGAACACTGATTAACTGGACTGTATATCCATTAAAATTGGAATAAAAGGTTATTGTGATGGAAGAACCAGCCTAGAGGGAGATTAGTGATGGAGCTTCTGAATGATTGGTTCTGGGACCAATTCAATTTACAGTTTTCCTTCAGATATTGACAAAAAACTAAAATTATGCTGATTAAATTACTGGTGACCCAAAGTATGGAGAAACCAGAAGAAAAACTGGGACACGGTACAGAAAGAACCAAATGACCATAACGATCTAAGTCTGAGGAACTAGTTGATTTTTAATAATTCAAAGTATTAAGATCATGTATAGAATTAATAACCAGAAATTCTGGGTCATGTTCAGAGTTCATGAGTTGGAAATGACAAAGTGGGAGAAAGATGCAGGATATCTGTGAGATGTCAGTGTAGTAGAACTATAAAAAACAAGTAAGTGCAATCTTAGGACTTGTAATAAACAAGTGAAAGAAGAAATAAATAAAGTATTATCAGTAAGGTACAAGGCATGACTGTATAGGCTTCTGAGCAAGTGTGTTCAGGAGACAAGAACTGAAGCAGAACAGATGATGATGTGAAAGGAGAGTTTATAACACAAAGGGGATTAACAGAGTTTGCCTGGTTTAGCCTCACTAAGCCAAGGGTGAGAAGGCAGAGGTTCTAGAAACCCACAGTGGAGCCTGGAAAGCAGACATGAGAGAAGAAGAGGTCTTCAGGTAAAGGGCAATGTTGGCTTTAGAGCAGATAATACGAACTTGCCAAGGAAAACAACTTCCTTCTAATTTCCAGACTTCTGACAATAAGAGCAGTAATATTCTGCAACAGCCTTTCAAATGGACTTGTGGGACAAGAAACACAAATTGTTTTACGATGGACAGTGATCAGTTTAGTAAAAGGCTATATTATATGGTTCTTGCAATATCAGGGATCGTTACCAGCCTTTTTATCTCTCACTTGACATTAAATAGTCAGATAAATGTCTCCAGCATCAGTGTAATCAATGAAACCTGGTTTTCCAGAGGTTTATATCATGGGATAGGATCCTCCTGTAGACCCCTTGATGTCTGAAAAGAGGCTACTTGCTGCCTATCCCCCAGCAGGGGCATTCCCGCATGTCTCTACCTGGCTGCCTAGTTTCACGCACAAGTAAGAAACTTATACCCTCTGACGAATTGGGTTGAAACTGGCTAACAGGTTTTTGGAAGAGATGTGTAACAATATGAAGACATTGACTCATTTCCTTCCAAAAACAGTCAAAAAAACCAAAGCTGTTAGGGGAATAGATTCCTATGTTAGGGGTGATTCAGCTGGAAGGCTTAAGCATCACCAGACCCAATTTGCTTTCCAGTAGAATAAGCACCTCGCTGCTCTGACAGACTGTCTAGTAATGGGAAATTGTGTAAGCAGCCTACCGCTCCCCACTGGAGTCCTTGTTCTGTCAACCTGGTTTGCTTTTCAGATGCACAGGAAAAAAGTAAACTATTCCCTAATAAAGCTGAGAATCATACTTTCTTGACAGAGGAGCAGTGGTACTGGTTGTCCTTTAGCTTATACTTTATCTTCAGGGCTAAGAAACACAAAATACAGGAAATACAAGGTGGAAGAAGAAGGAATTAGTAAGTTAATGTACTTGACCTGAGTTCTGATTTTCAAGCAAAGGCTCATGAATGAAGCTGCCCAGCAGCAGGCTGCATTTTCTTTCCAAAGGAAAAATAACTCCTTAAAAAAATGATTTTTGGGTTGTCTTCTCTTTGTTGCCTTTAATTTACAAATGACTAGTTCCAATTTATGTTCCTGTGGTCCTACTCTAAATTCCAGAAAGGGGCCAGTTGTCATTTTTTATGCTTTTAAATGAAGACTCATACTTTTCGAATGTCCTGGACTTTACACCAGGGAAAGCAGATGGAAAAGAAATTGCTTCAAAGACACTGACATTAAGCATGGACACTGCAATGGTGAATCCTTAAGACATTTGCATTTGTGCCTTTTCAGTTTGATGCCCAACCTGTCTTACTGCATCCTTACTCTGGTGGCAAAAACACTCAACCATAAACTTAAAAATATATGGCTGTTAGGTGGGGGAGAGAGTGTGGAAGGAAAGAGTAGTTAAAGGAAATGTTTGAAGGGATCTAAATGCATTCTTTGGTTGGTGTAACTGTGGAATGTTGTAAGGGTAGATGATTGTCAAATCATAACCAAAAGAATGTAGGTGGAAAAATAAATGGGTTTGGTTGGAATGGTTGTGACTACAGGCTGTATGTTCCTGGCTTGGAGATAACTAAGCATTCTGAAGTCTTGTTTGGCCAGGTCTTTATGATCTAGGAATGCAGCTGATTCTGCATAGGCAATTACACCATGCATACAGTGCTGGTGTACGCATGACAACTGGTGTAACTTTTGGTGCTGACTGTGAGTTAAAGCAAAAGAAGTATTCCTGCTTACACAGCAAATCTCCTCTGTGGATGGAGATAATATGCATGTTTTGGGCTGCAGTTTCAAAGCCTTTACCCTTAAGACCTGTTCCTGCTCCCGCTACAGTAGTGGTAAAAAACATTCACTGTCTTCATTGCTGTAAGAGCAAGGAATAACAGCTTCTTTCTGAGGACAATAAGAATTACCAGTAAATTCAAACTCAAACAAAATAAAAATTTAAATTCAAACTCAAACCAGTATAAGCAGATATTACTAATGTTTAATTCTGCATGTCCTGTTTACTTGGTAGCCCAAACAATTTTGAGATGCTGAGCAGCAACAACAAGCCTTTTAATTATTCTTTTCTGTCATTCACTTAGAATCATGTTGGAATACAGCATTCTAGTCATGGAAGACTTTCTAAGAGACCATGAAAAATCCCATAGAGACAGAGCAGACTACACTGGTGCCAGTTTGGTTCAGAGTCTGATGCTGTCTGAATGCCTCTAGTCAAGGCCTCTTCAAGCTCCTTAATTCTAGTACCTTTAAAAACAGCTCTGACTCTTGAATCAACTCTGTTTCCATGTTCCATCCTTGCATATCAGCTCCCCCAGAAATGTGTTTTAATCAAAGCCTCTTCTCAAAATATAAAAAAAAAAATAAAAAAAAAAATCCCCAAACCCACTAACCCAAGAAATGGTCATTTTTCTTTCAAAGATAATTGCCTACACGTAGTCTGTAAAATGTCACATTACCATACAAAAACCCTTTATAAAAACACTGAGTCCTGTTGGAAGCACGTTCTGCTTAGGAATTTAGCTGTCTTCTGTATTTAATAACATTTAAGCCTAATTCTGGGAGTCTGAAAATACTGTAGAGGTGCCCAAGTTATAAGCCCTGCCTTGAGATGGAAACAGAACTCTTGTCAGGAGCACTTTGTTCACAGTTTGCAGCTGAGAAGCCTGAGATATGGTGATATTAAAATAGTTTGGTCAAAGTGCTGTGACAGGGCTGGGGAGACAGATTTGGGATACTTCCTGCAAATTCAGTGGTTTTATTGAAAAGACATTCCTTCCTGCTGATTTCTCAGCATTTCCCTGTCTTTCTAGAAGGACTCTGCATGGAAATAAACTATTCTTTTCAAGTTTATTCATTTGTGCCACTGGGAACTACCCACTGCCAGAATGTTCTTGGTCACAATTATCCCAGCAACTACCACCAGTGTGTTGCAAAGGATTATGTAGCAGGAGCAGATAACTAGCAAATAGATCCTGGTTTTCTATAGATGGTGTCAGAAAGGAAGAAGAACAAGGAATAAAACAGGGGAATATCACAGAAAGAGGCATTGCTTCACCTGAGCTTAAATGTATTTCACTGATTTTGAATTGATGGCTCCAATGCTCAGATGCAGCTCAGAATTGGAATTAACTCTCCAGAGCTGTAAATCAACATTAATTAGAGCTCCTTTGCAATAAAATGGGATCTCCTCATCCATTTTAAAACTGGATGAGTCAATCCCAGAAAAAGGAATGAAGAAAATAATCCCTTCTTTGGCAGATGTATAGGCAGGATGTTAATTAAAAGGGCTTGTAATCTTTATGATTCTTTGACAGTGTCCTTCAAACCCCTGCAGGATTAATCAGTAAAAGGCCTATTGCTTGGGAGTATTACAGAATATTTTTACTGGGTATAAGGTAGCCAGGAGGAAATGTCCAGATGTGAATACTTCATCAGTAAGATGTGAATATTGCACTTTGATTTTGATTCTGCCTCTGAGTTTTCAATCTGAGGTCAGTATTTTTCAGATCAGAAACAAACACTAAGCAACCTACCTTCATATCTTGAGAAGTCTGCTGCATGGAAATCTAAGTACTTTTACACAGAAGCCTTTCACACAGATATAAAGACCAATAGTAGATACCTGGGTTTTTTATTATTGGCACAATTAATTTTTTTCCCCACAGTCCACTCAGATGAATGATGACATTACTTAAGAAATTGTCATTTGGCCAGATGTAGGGTTGGAGAAATAGCCTACTACCCTGGCTCAGACTACTCAAGAGCATTAGGGGCTTCTTGGCATTAGGCCCTTCCCCTCTCAAAGATGATTCTGCTTGAATGAGTAAACAGCCCGCTACAGATAATGGTACCCTGTGTGCCATGTGAGGTCCCCCTTAACAAACTTCTAAGACTATGTACATACTTCTCAACAGACTGTGATGTTGATATCTCCATTTCATAACAACAGCTGTACTAACCCTGGAGCTGGAAGTGGTATAAGTTTGTGCCCTGCCTAATAAAACCTGCTAAGGTAAAAAAAACCTGCCAGGCTCGCTAGTCCCAGAAAGACTTGTCTGCAAACATAAGAGAAAAACTTACTTTTCTAGACATACTTGTACCAGAGCTCTGTCTTGTAGGGTAAATGGTGTGGAGTGACCAAGGAGGAGCTGTGGAAAGATGGAAATTTCTCAAATCGCTTGTGCATCTGTGTATGAGAGAAGGGAGGAAGTGAAGTCTTTTTGTCCATTGGGTGTACCCCAGCCAGGACATGTCTACACTGCCCTCAAACTAGTGATGTGGTCAGAGATCCATCCTAGCTAGATTTAAACTGCTTCACTTTGCCATTGGTCCAGTTCAGCACAGAGCCCAGTATAAGCTCATTTTCTTCATCTCATTAGCTGGGTTTCACTCCCAGTCTGACCTCCACTCCACGAGATCAATATTGCATGCTGTATCCAGTGTAGCTAATTTTAAAGCTGGACATAGCTCTGTGCTATACAGTAGGTCAGTGGAATGGCTATATACTCACTGTGGCAAGAATGCCTTCCTGTTGTCACCCATTGTGTTCAGACATCTCCTTGCAAACAGAAACTGCCACAAAGATGCAGCAACCTGAGCTCTGTTGTGGCTCATTAGGAACAGCAAGCCCTGCTGTGCCCACATCCCGTCTGATGTGCCGCTGTTGTATTCTTCTTGTTTCCTGTCTTACTTCCTCCCCACTGCTTCCTGCCTCTCTGCTGTACCTAGTGTGGTGCACAGCTGAAAGCTCTGGTGCACAGGATCACTATTGTAAGGTGCCCAGCACAGTGCAGGGCTTGATGAGATACTGTGCTTGAGCTAATCCCTTCTTATGATAAGAAGCTCTTCTGATCCCTGTTTGTTTGATCCCAGCAGTGCAAAAGTTGATCTAGGTAAGAAATCTTTCCAATGGTAAATACTGTATCTCAAAAGTGAATTACACCTGAAAATGAAGGGTCAGATTTTCAGTCCTCACCAAGATCCCTTTGAACAAGAGTAGTGGCGTGAAAGTACTCTCCACACCAGCCTCACAGCCAGCTGTGGTTTCTGTGCCATCATTGCTTAAATAATCACAATAGACTTAATTTCTGGTTGCTGCCTTTGTCTTGAGGTATATATACTGAAGATGGTAGTGGGGAGAGGTAGGACACAGTGTGGTCTAGCAGTCCCAGGTTAGAGGGGTGGTTTGAAAGGAATCTGTGGACAGAGTGCCCTCGAGCTTTTCAAACAGGAGCTGACCCCTACTCACTTCAGGGTTAGAAGCTAGAAAGGGGATCATCTGCCTTTGATTCCCCTGCCAAAGTGAAAGCTTATGCACTCAGTCAGAGCCTTTAATTTCAGAAGCAGATCCTATTTTGTGCAGAATAGCACCTGCAGAGTCAATAGTTTGGCTAAAATAGAAGAGAGTTTCATTGCTTGGACATGGCTATAAATGCATCATCAACTAAAGACAGGTTATTTCCTAAATGGTATTTACCTATTATGGGATTGTAAGGGCCCAGTGGGTGGAAGTGATTGTTTAATAACTGTTTTTGATAGTGAACAGCTCATTGTTTATATGCTTTAAAAACATCAGGTTGAATGAAAACTGGCATCTGCTACCAATGAAACAGATCTACAAACCTCTTACTCGTATCTCTAACAGAGGCCATTGTGTTCTTTTATGTACAGTGCTTCTGCAGTTGAGATAATTTCTGGCTGTTTTCCTTTCTTTGGATCTGGACTGAAAGCTGAGATGGAGGTATCTGCCTAAGTTATACTAAAAGAGAGGGAAAATCCCTCAAAGGTGATGGTAAAGATGAAGGAGATAGAACAAATCCTTCCTCATAAAGGATTGCACTAATTCTCAAAATGTTGTGCTAGCGTCTTCCACAAACTACATTCAGCAATGAATGGGAATAGTAGCATCCTGAGGACAGCTGTACTTTTAGAAGCATTACATTACATTGCTACCAGGGAGATGCAAAAGAGTTTGGATCTTTGTTACAGTAGATGCTGGAGATAGTTTTGCCTTGACAGATTGACAGATATAGTTTAAATGAACATGGAAATCTTGCTCTCACTTTACAAGTGGAGATTGTTCAGACTTAAATGAAAATGAATGCAGGTATAGTATGATAGTACTAGCTGTTTGAAGACTCCAAAAAGATGTCAATGTTGTAAACTGCTGTCTAAGAACTCTTCTCTGCCTTTTCACAGACTGATGGACTGCATATGCACTAACATTTCATTTTGCAATAATTAGTGCTTTCAAAAAATTAAAGCAGATGGCAACATCCACTGCGTTTATGAACTGCAGTTTGCAAAGATTACAGCTCCCAGTATGAGGTATCACATACACGTTCAAGTGGGGATTCCTTGGAGTATAACAAACAGAGCAGGAGCAGTCACATACACCACACACTATGTATAGAAGCACTTTTTCAATAACCCCAATGGAAGCTTACAAGCTGGTTTTCAAACCGCTGTCCGAGGTCTTAATATTCTGTGTGCCGATAGATTAACGTATTGATAAAGAAGAATTCCCCTCTGTCCTGTCCTGTCCCCGAGCTGTTCTGACAGGTCAGTAGCTAAGGCCCATATCTAAATAGGGTTTATATAATATAAGCTAGAAATAATGAGTTTTATTTTGCTAGAAACAACAAAACAAATCTAGGACTCTAGGAAGTCTAAAAGAAATGCCTGATGAAGAAAGAGATTTTTCTGCATACAGTTTTTATTGAGGGGAAAAAAGCAAACATTTGAACATTTATCAAGCAATAAAATAGATTTAGAAAATTATTTTCAGTCCCTGAATTTGTCTGTCAGACTTGATGGTATCTGCACAATGGAAAAGAGCAAGAAGGGAGGTCACTATGCCCCACAGAAGGTGTAGGCTGACTGAGAGCTCTACCTGCATGGGAGAATGTAGGCAAGAAGCATGTACTAGTTCAGGGAGTTGTGGCTTGATGTTTTGCTGAGACAAAGCAAAATATTCTGCTTCAGCTTCATGTTTTTAACCTGAGATTTCACTCTAGGAACACTGAAACCTTTAATACTTTCATGTTGAAGGGAAAAAAGCAAGGAATATTCTTAGTCTGGCAAATCTGAAAGTCCAAATTCTCCATGAAAAAACCCCACCCAACCAAACCACAGTATGTTTTCAGAAAATTATCCAAAGTGGATATTTTTCCCTCCAGCCTTTATTCCAGTAGGAAACTGTTGTGTTAGTTTGTGCTCAAGCGAGTAAGAGGTGAGCTAAAGCTCTTTCAACCATCAGAAAGTGTTTCTGCAACTAGGACAAAAGCACTACAGGGAAACCTTTAAAACTAATAGTCAGGCCTTAGAAAAAAAACCTGTCAGCTTTGCATCCCATCGCTCCCCGCTCCCCTCCAAAAAAACCCCAACACCCAAGGAACAAAAAAACAACAAAAAAGGTAAGTGAAAAAGGAGGCCTGTAATCAGGTTTTGTGTGTATGGGATGAAATCTCGTAGACACTGATGGAGTGCCAGCAGAGTAACCCAAAGCCAGTGGGGCTGATTTCCTCAGAACAAAGCTTCTTTCAGAGAGCTATTATTTCTGTTTGAGAATATTGTGCTCTGGCAATGAAATCTTCATGTATTTTATGCATTCTGCTGGTTGTCAGTGGAAGTGCTTTATCATAGGTTTGTCACCTGGCAGGACTCAGGCTCAGCTCTCCTCTAAGTAGCTAATGCTATCACCTTTCAGTCATCTGCGACTGACAAACTCACAATCCTGTATTACTGTCAGTGTTGTGGGTATGCTGAAGTATTAAAAGCTGTTTCTTGTTCCATCAAAGGAAGAATTAACCTTTAGATCTACTTCGCAGCATTCTGAACCCTGGGTTGTTTGTTTCATGTTAATGAGTTTCAATCTTTGTGCAGGAGCAGAGGCTTCTTAAGTCTTACAATTCTTCAGAGGGGGCTGGGAATGGAAACCTGGTCTCACTAATATAATCTGGAGCCTTGTTGTCAAGGTCATTCAGCCTTTCTTGAAAAGAAAAAAAACTGTAGGAAAAAGAATGTAAACTGATTTCTGTTTTATTTTTAACCATTTATTTGATAAGAGATTTTTTCCTCCTTGTCTTTAACATTAGGTCTACAGCAGTCCTATAGAGAGCCTCTCACCAAACAGTTGTCTTGAAGCAATCCTGTGCAAATGTCTTGTATTCTTAACTCTGCATCACAGAATAGCTGGGAGGTCTGTGCTGAACTAATAATATTAGAGATTATTCTAGATATTTCTAAGTTGTATAAGAATTTAGTTCAGCTCTGTATGTCAAGAACATGTATAGAATAGGAATATTGGTAGCTTTCTTGAAGGATACTGATGGATTGTCTGTAGTCCAAGAGTTGAGGATGACATGGTGGGAGAGTGACAATGACACCAGATTCCTTCACCGACGATTAAAATAGTAAAGATATTGGCACACTGCAGTTGGTAGTGCAGGGTAATTTTCCAAAGCTTATTTTGCAGTGTTATGTGATGTAATATGGCATATGATTCTATGATATGAGGTGAAGACAACAGTTTGTTAATTGCAGCAGTTTTCCACAGCCATTTTACTTGTCTGGATCCCTTGTGCAGGACACATGCACTTTCCATGATGACAGAGCATGTGGCTCATTGCTTGAAGCAGATCACTTCTGTGATGATCACACTTCCAGGATGGTGATCTCAAATCTTTCTGATTCTTTTTTAAAATTTTTGATAGGCTGTACATACTCATAAATCCCTGTACTTGTCATAAAACTACTGAAATGTAGATACAGTTCAGATAATCCCAAAAGAATTTGGAAGCCTTTCTGGAACTTCCTTTGGCTGCCAGACTGGGGCAGACAGGTGGCTTAGTGTGCATGTGTGTGAGAGGGAGAGATAGAAAGAAAGGGATGGCATTTTTAATATGATTCTAGGTATCACCTAGTTCTAGACAGGTCGGCAACGTCTAGAGATTAGGTTTCATCCCACTATATTGGCGCTTCTACTTCAGGCTCTAAGCACAAATACAGAGGCACAGCAGACAGATTCTGAATAGCAGCAAGACAACAATGAGACTGTTTTTGTGTCTATGTGAAGAAGCAGCAAGACTCAGTCTCTGACTTGCAATTTAAAATGTAATAAATTGTGCAAGTTGAGTGTGACTGTCATATTACCACTTGTGTACAGATGGAAACTGAAGCTGCAAAGAGGGAAAGGGAGTTGCTCAAGATGATACAGCAGTTCTTCAGCAGAGGCTGGGAATGGAAACCTGATACCACAAATACGGTTTGGACTCCTAATGTCAAGGTCATTTGTCCCTGTCTCAACAGAAAGGAACTGCAGAAAAGAGAACATAAACTATTTCCCATTTAATTTTGAACTTTTTATTGAACAGAAGTGCATTTTTTGCCTTACCATTAATAGAGCGCCTTCAACAGTGCTGCAAAACACAAAATACTTCAAGGTACGGAAACTGTCTGAAATGGATAAATATTTTGTTGCCTAGTCCAACACTGTATCACTATTTTTTTCTTCTTTTTGGTTTCTTTCAGTGTGAAAAGAGACATTTAAAAGCTGGTCTTGATGCTTAATTTGTAGACTGTAAAAGCAGGAGATATTTGGAAGGTTACATTGATAGTGTGTGGGATTGTGTTATTCCCAGTGCAATACATTCTTGTATAGAAAACTAAACTCCAAATGTTCAAAGGATATCAATTCATGGTTTCACTGATGACAGTATTTTGAAGTTGTAGTAATAGCATGGCATTTAGGCTGCATAGACCAGAGCTGCAGATGAGAGGTGCCTCATCTGTTTTAACTCATCTTCATGCCTCTGAGAAGCAAATTCACAGGTAGAGAGGCTGGACATGGTACAAAGGGCTTCCACTTACCTCTGCTCTCTTTTGAACCCAGGTCTGGATTTCTGCCTCTTGACTCAAACACAGCAAGATCACAGCTGGAAAAGGTTAGTTCTTAAGTGAGAAATTCAACAGAGCATAGCAAAAGTTTGTATCAAATGTGTTTTCTGATGACAGAAGTTAGAATCCTCTTTCTCCTGGCATGTGTCTAGCTTTTTAGCCAGACAGTGTTTGCTTCCTTATTTTCATCTAACATCTCCATTTCTTAAATAATTGCAGAACTTTTACTGACTTGACTTGTACTACCTACTTTGAAAGCACACATACAGCTGCAATTTATACCTGCAAACCCTAAAATAAATAATGATGTTGTCTCTGATCAGTTTCACCCACGTGATAATGTAGTCTTAAATTAGAGTAGCCAAGGTGCTGAAGAAAGGAAGTTGGTTTTGATCTGCCCCACTAAACTAATTTTTCTTTCCACCTCTTTGCATATTAACTGTTCACTGGTCCTCTGTAAATTGAAGCACTTGAGCAGGAAAAAGAAGTAGAGAAACCAAGAACAGAATGCTTTAGTTGAGAACGTAAAGTAAAATGTTTTCAAAATAAAAAGCGTATGTTTTTAGTCATTTGCAATAAAACATTTCTGTTGTAGTTACTATTGCAGGCATTAAGACAACTTTCTACATGATTAAGAATGCATAAGTGTATACTGACTGTAGGTGTTCTCCATTTTAAAATTATATGAATACTACCATAACTTGGTATAAATATTTGACCTTTACTGTTAGCTTTCTGAGACCTTTATTGTGGAGCTAACTATTTTCTAGTATGGAGGAGGTGAAAAATCTTTGGAAGAGAGGCAGCATGGAAGCATCCATTATTAGATACAGTACTACCACTAGGTTTTTCCAGCAGTACATAGTGGAAGTTTCCCTGGTCCACTGTTTTAAGAGCCCTTTTTCCTTTTCCTACAAAGAGCAAAAACAATTGTATCTTTCTCGTCACGATCTTAAATCTTCTGAATGGAACAAATCCCAATACACATCTGTCTCTAACAAATTTTTATTGTTTTCAAGATGGATTTTCAAAGTATTTTTACCATCTAGTATTCCCATATTGTAGTACAAATGAAAAACAGACTGTTTTGCATTTCATATAGACAACCGGGGCAATATTATGTATTTTGTGAGATAACGATGGAGAAATATATGTTCTGCAAACTAGATAGTACTGAGTCCTGTGTGATGGTTAGTTTGGGAGCAAGTATTTATTATCTGCATGATCTCATCTCAGTCTTCTGCTGGTATTTCATATTTACAGTCTAGACTAAATAACTTAATAGTTTTTATGCAGTTTATCTTTTAAAAGCAGCTATGAATCATATATTCTAGACATAATCTTGATCATGGGAACTTCAACCTTTGCATTATACTTTCTAATGAAGCTAGCCTAGTTTGCTTCTTGTCTGGGAATATTATAAATAAAATAAGCAAACAGTATATTGAATGTTCCCCTTTCCCTTTCCCTTGCCTTTCTGCTTTGTCCTGGTAAGAAATCATCTACATATCACAGTTTCTTTCAATCAAGATCTGAAAGTATTTTTACTTTCCTTCTGATTAAGATACTTTTCTAAGATTTTATTTTTTATTATTACTTTTCTTTTCAATCAATAACTTGTCTCTTCTGTGATCAATTAGTAAATACAGTTTTAATTACCAGGTGATATTTCATGGGTTCCTGAGTTTTGGAGGAAAAGTTTTGTAATTGCTATAATGAGAATTGGTTTGCCATTTTATGATCCAGTCATAATTGCCTCTTCATGCTTCATCCCACAGAGGACCTGATACACATGACCCTAAATTCTTGTTTGAAATATGCTACCACTGGGTGTTCCACTCTATTCCCTCTCCTTTGATGTGTTCTAGGTTACTGTGCTTTATTCTTGGCCATTGAAATATTTCTGAAAAAATTTTTGTTAGTTTTTGGCTTCATTTGTTTGCTTTGACAAGTGAGTGGCAAGAATTTAATTTTAAAGTTTCTGGATTTTACTGCACAGAGTTCTAATGAATGGCTTAATGTTCCATTTCAGTTATTCTTTACTATAAGGAATGAACTGCTGCTTAAATATTTAATTTTGTTATCGACTGTATTCAGCAAAAGTTCACTCTTTATAAGTGTTTCAAAGACCCAAGATTAGAGTACTGTAATATACATCTGCTGAGGGTTTTCTGCTCAACTATTGCTTACATCCTTTTAAGAATAATTTCTGTGCTCATTGTTATTATTTCATAATTTTATTCAGTATCTCTGAATTTCAACGAAAATTGTTTGGAAACCAAATCAAATCATGAAGATAATGATGGCAATTTTTATCTTGTTCTCCCATACAATGACTTTTGTTTAGTTTTTCAGCTTTTTTTCCCCTGCAGGAAAAGCCAGAGGATTTTTATAGATAATTTTGATCCTCATTTGAAAATGTGTCCCAAAACAATTTCTCTAAAATATGAAGCACTTAGCATTGATAGCTGATCTATTAAAGTTTTCTTCTTCATACACTAGGTGTGCTGTTCCATATGGAGAAATTCTGTTTTATATTAACCAAAGAGCTTATTTCTTTTATAAATCCTTTTGGGTGCTGTTTTTACTGTGTAAGAATTATTATGTATAATCCTCAATAGCAGCAATGTAGACTCTCTCATTTACATTAAAGTAAGAGGCCTATAAGACTCTGGATTTAAAAAAAAAATCATGTTTGGTTCAAGTTTTAAAATTGGATCTTTGTGACCAGTTGATAAACAGCAAACCTTCAAAGACTGAAGTGTTATTACAACCAGGGAGCTCAAACCCTTTACAACATTTACGAGTATATAAATTTGTTCAAGAATCTCCTCTCTCTTTAACAATTTCATTGTCTTGCTGATGTCAGCTAGTACCTCTGTTATTATTTTACTATCAGGACATCTTGAAATCTGTTTGATACTACATCTTGCAGCATAGTAAGCCCTCTTGATTTGCTTGTTCACTAGAGTTTATTTCCTAAAATGATTTAGAGTTGTGTCCAGCGTTGCTTCTTTAATATCCCATTGTTCTCTTTGTGGTTGGCTGGAAATTTTTGTCTTAAAGCACTCAAACTCATAACCTCTGTGACTTCTTCCCATCTTACAGAGTCATTCTTTGCCAAATAGGTGAGATGTCTAGGATTTTCCTGATATCAGTGTTTTTGATGCAATCTTCACGCTCTTAATCTCTTGGAATAAATCCTGTAATTCTTTAGTGATATTGCATTTTTATGCAAGTGAGGTACTGGGAGGTCCTCAGACAGCGCATTGTGAATCATTATGTATGTTACAGTGGTGAAGCTTTATTTAAGTAGAATTTGCAAGCACTGGCAGGGAAAAAAAAGTGTTTCTGAACAGGAAGCACACTCGAGTTCATTAGCATTTAGTATTTTGAAACAAGTATCTGATTAATCACAATTGACAAAGATGACCAAAAGTATCCAGAAGGCTGAAATGAGAATATTTAGCATTAATCAGTAATGACTGTAGTGGTAATCAAACATGATTCTGTCTTCAAGTGATAGTTAAATGGATATGTGGCAAAAGCTATCCACAATTTTCTTTGTATTAGCTTCTCTATGCCTCTATAGGATAGCTCATATGAATGAGGAATTTGCTTTTGTTAACTAAATATGATTTCAAATGAAAAGTGCAAGGTGCTTTGTTATGCAGCTGTGGGCTTGTCAGTCAGTTACTTTTAGAATTTTTTTTTAAATTCATACATGAAGCACATTAACCTTATGCTAAAGACCAAATCTGGGTAATCAGTTTGGGTAAATCAGCAGAGCTCATTTGACTTAGTTAAAAGTCTTGCTCTCTAGGTCTGATTCCCTTGTGATGCCCTTGTATTTATATATTTAAAACCTGGGAGTTTCAGGATCCTACCTTACCATGATAATAGCATTTTTTCCCTGTTAAATGCAAAGCAGTGGAGAACTAGGTCCCAGCTTCCAGCTAAATTTGGAAAATGGGAACAGCAGTGGGAGACGGCTTTTAAGAATATTACAAAGTAAAATAACTATAATGCACTCTTCATTTATTTTTTATCACCTTCCTTGTATGTGTGAATAGTCACACTGAGGCACAACTATATTTAATCCTTGTTTAAGTCAGCTTCTGTCAACATAAGCTGTAGAGCAAGGCCAAGGCAGTAAAACCTTAGGAACAGAAGTGATGTAGCATGAATTCCATCAACTCCCTGCCTCTCAGGGCAGGAAAACAAGCAGAGTGCTGCAGTGCCTGGGACCTGACCAGATTGCACTACCAAGCCCAATGGGGCTTTCGGTTCAAAATGCAGTGACCTCACCAGGCAGAAAGGCAGGTGACAAAGCCTGTGGATTTAACCTGTGGTTAACTCCACTAAACTGGAATACCATTAGGGTGACTCTGGAGTTGTATTTCTGCTTTTCTTACCGCACAAGGACTCAAGGAGTCAGGAATTGTCAGTCTACCTATGTCTTAGTAATGTTTTCATCTTCATACACTGGTAAATGTAATAGAGATGTTACGAACTGAAAGTCAGTAAATTCTTGACCCAAGTAAGTAATTGATAATTTGTATTGGTCTGGAAGCTGTGTAACAGATTCTCAATCTGATGTACACTTTTGAGATATATAAAGACTGACTGACTGTCTTAAATCCATGGCTTTGTTCTTCATGTTCTCTTACATGGAAAACAACTACTTGGTGAAAAAGAAATTAGCAAAAACTATATTTCATAGGTCTTAGAGAAAGATTTGAACTGCTGGTCTAATGCTGCTGCATTTATACAGAGCCTCTTACAAATCCTGACTGACGTCATGAAATGACATCATAGTAGAACATTATACAATGTTATTTTAAACGTTGTTAAGTCCCACACTAGTAGTGCACTACCTGAGAATAAAACCTCAGGACATCCAGTCATTTTTTCCCACGTGCTTCCTGTGGAAAACATCCCTTCAGCTCTGTTTTTGACTCTCTTTCTCAGTTTCCTCTTCTCATACTGAGGATAAAGTTTTCCCTAGACTACCATGAGTTGGCAAAAATGTTAATTAGTGTGCTAACACAGAGAGAAAAAACATAACAATTTATTGTTGTTTAGACAATTATTCTATCACCCAATGACACCCAGAAAGGGAGCTTTAGGAATACAAAGAAACATGAGTGTTGAAATATAAATACACTTAATAGAATAAGACAAAATAATTAACAATAATACATGAATGTTGAAACATGAGTGTTGAAATATAATACACTTAATAGAATAAGACAGAATAACTAACAATAATACTAAAGAACCAGTATTAATCCCAACACTGATAAAAGATATACAAGAATTAAACTCAGCCATTTATATCAGTATGAAGCTGTAAGTAGCAACTGGGAAGTTTTGGGAGGAAGGGAAGGTCTCAGGGGTCCAGTACCTGGGCAAGGAGTTATTTGGACTGCCACCATCTAAGGAGAGAGAACTACCTAGCAAAATTTTCTAATTTATGTTGAATGTGAAATTCATGGTATGAATTAATCCTGTTGGTCAGCCTGGGTCAAATGTCCAGGCCTTGCTTCTCCTCATACCTGTACCTGGCAAGGCTCAAAACCACTAAGACCTTGAATCCCACTTAGCCTATACAGCTATAAAGTAAGTATTTTCATTAATTCAGGCACTAGAGTCTTCTAAAAGTGTAGTTTTCCCCAGCATTAGAAGAAAATTTAGTCCTGTGTCACTCAACCCAAGATAGAATGTTATTATGCTACTATTAATTTGCATCTTCTTATGTTTTTATTTTTCAAATTGGTGAGTTTGTCGATTGCAAGACTCTCCCAAAATGGTTAAAGGCAAGAACGCCTCTGTGCCCTTATGCAGTTCTGCCATCGTTTCTGTAAAGGTCAGTACATTAAACAGAAGCTGCAGTGATCTTTATGAAGGCAGGAGAGCCTGCCTAAAAATGATAAAAGAGCAGCCACACACAGAGCCTTTGGTAACTCTGTCATCCAGCAAATAAATTCCTTGATCTCTTGGGATTACTTTGGTATATTTTGCCTTGGAGTGAGGCTTGCTTTTAGCCATAAACTAGTTTTGTCAGTGTGGTTACTCAACACGTAGAAAAATTCAGAGGGACATGGCCCAGTGGAAGAAGCAGGGCTACTGAAAACCTTCCCGGTGATACACTTCTCTGTAAGGGACAAGGATGTCAGTTTTAATCAGCTGCTGCTAAGGCTGCTGAATTGTGGTTGTCTTCCCTGAAAATATCTCAAGGCTTAAAATCACTGAGATCCCCTACTCCTTGTAGCTCTCCAGATCAGGTGTCTCAGTTCTGCCCTGTGAGACCACTGTGAAACCTAGAAGTCAGATGTTGTTTCAGGCTTTTCAGGCTACACCAAGCTATGGTACAGCTTTCTGCTTACATAGTTACAAATCTGAGAGCACTGAGGCCATTTGAAGGCCAGGAGCCCAGACATTGATTGGTGCACACCTGTAGAGCCTAAAATGTTTACAGGCAACTATTTGGTGATCAATGAATAATAACTTTTCAATTTAAATGTTGTTTTGTAAAGAAAATTCTGCCCTGATCAAGGGACAGTCAATCAAACTGCCAATATTAGGAGCCTGAATTGTCCTGTGCTGGAGACAGTGCCTAGAGCTCAGCTGTGTCTGGAGCTTCTTTTTTTTTCTTGACATCCCACATTGACTAGGGCAGAAAGACAGAAGTAAGCAGGAGAAGGTCTCCTGCGTCCCATCCAGTCTGCCATGTGTTCTGACATTCAGACTCTTCTTTACTGTTTGGTTAGCTTATGTGCACTTTTTAGAGAAGATATGAAGACTGCACCTTTATTCCAGCAGCAAGGGATACCAAATTTGGAAATCTTCCAAAGAGAACACTAAGATTTTCAGACTTCTGAAATTCCAGGATATTGTTAACATGTCAGAAGGGTAACTACTTCATGCCTCAGTTTACCTCCAGTACAGGTCATCTGCCTCTAAGGTGGGTGCTAAGGGTAGTATGGATTTGTACTTCAAATGCTACGGAGCAGAGCTGCTACAGAACCAAGGCCTGGGAGCNTGCACTACCTGAGAATAAAACCTCAGGACATCCAGTCATTTTTTCCCACGTGCTTCCTGTGGAAAACATCCCTTCAGCTCTGTTTTTGACTCTCTTTCTCAGTTTCCTCTTCTCATACTGAGGATAAAGTTTTCCCTAGACTACCATGAGTTGGCAAAAATGTTAATTAGTGTGCTAACACAGAGAGAAAAAACATAACAATTTATTGTTGTTTAGACAATTATTCTATCACCCAATGACACCCAGAAAGGGAGCTTTAGGAATACAAAGAAACATGAGTGTTGAAATATAAATACACTTAATAGAATAAGACAAAATAATTAACAATAATACATGAATGTTGAAACATGAGTGTTGAAATATAATACACTTAATAGAATAAGACAGAATAACTAACAATAATACTAAAGAACCAGTATTAATCCCAACACTGATAAAAGATATACAAGAATTAAACTCAGCCATTTATATCAGTATGAAGCTGTAAGTAGCAACTGGGAAGTTTTGGGAGGAAGGGAAGGTCTCAGGGGTCCAGTACCTGGGCAAGGAGTTATTTGGACTGCCACCATCTAAGGAGAGAGAACTACCTAGCAAAATTTTCTAATTTATGTTGAATGTGAAATTCATGGTATGAATTAATCCTGTTGGTCAGCCTGGGTCAAATGTCCAGGCCTTGCTTCTCCTCATACCTGTACCTGGCAAGGCTCAAAACCACTAAGACCTTGAATCCCACTTAGCCTATACAGCTATAAAGTAAGTATTTTCATTAATTCAGGCACTAGAGTCTTCTAAAAGTGTAGTTTTCCCCAGCATTAGAAGAAAATTTAGTCCTGTGTCACTCAACCCAAGATAGAATGTTATTATGCTACTATTAATTTGCATCTTCTTATGTTTTTATTTTTCAAATTGGTGAGTTTGTCAATTGCAAGACTCTCCCAAAATGGTTAAAGGCAAGAACGCCTCTGTGCCCTTATGCAGTTCTGCCATCGTTTCTGTAAAGGTCAGTACATTAAACAGAAGCTGCAGTGATCTTTATGAAGGCAGGAGAGCCTGCCTAAAAATGATAAAAGAGCAGCCACACACAGAGCCTTTGGTAACTCTGTCATCCAGCAAATAAATTCCTTGATCTCTTGGGATTACTTTGGTATATTTTGCCTTGGAGTGAGGCTTGCTTTTAGCCATAAACTAGTTTTGTCAGTGTGGTTACTCAACACGTAGAAAAATTCAGAGGGACATGGCCCAGTGGAAGAAGCAGGGCTACTGAAAACCTTCCCGGTGATACACTTCTCTGTAAGGGACAAGGATGTCAGTTTTAATCAGCTGCTGCTAAGGCTGCTGAATTGTGGTTGTCTTCCCTGAAAATATCTCAAGGCTTAAAATCACTGAGATCCCCTACTCCTTGTAGCTCTCCAGATCAGGTGTCTCAGTTCTGCCCTGTGAGACCACTGTGAAACCTAGAAGTCAGATGTTGTTTCAGGCTTTTCAGGCTACACCAAGCTATGGTACAGCTTTCTGCTTACATAGTTACAAATCTGAGAGCACTGAGGCCATTTGAAGGCCAGGAGCCCAGACATTGATTGGTGCACACCTGTAGAGCCTAAAATGTTTACAGGCAACTATTTGGTGATCAATGAATAATAACTTTTCAATTTAAATGTTGTTTTGTAAAGAAAATTCTGCCCTGATCAAGGGACAGTCAATCAAACTGCCAATATTAGGAGCCTGAATTGTCCTGTGCTGGAGACAGTGCCTAGAGCTCAGCTGTGTCTGGAGCTTCTTTTTTTTTCTTGACATCCCACATTGACTAGGGCAGAAAGACAGAAGTAAGCAGGAGAAGGTCTCCTGCGTCCCATCCAGTCTGCCATGTGTTCTGACATTCAGACTCTTCTTTACTGTTTGGTTAGCTTATGTGCACTTTTTAGAGAAGATATGAAGACTGCACCTTTATTCCAGCAGCAAGGGATACCAAATTTGGAAATCTTCCAAAGAGAACACTAAGATTTTCAGACTTCTGAAATTCCAGGATATTGTTAACATGTCAGAAGGGTAACTACTTCATGCCTCAGTTTACCTCCAGTACAGGTCATCTGCCTCTAAGGTGGGTGCTAAGGGTAGTATGGATTTGTACTTCAAATGCTACGGAGCAGAGCTGCTACAGAACCAAGGGCTGGGAGCTTCACCATCTTCAGGGAAGTCTCTGTAGGTAGTAGATGCTGCCTGGTACCTGGATTTGAACTTGGCATGAGACTAAAGTTGCTACTAGTGATTTGTCTTTAAGGGGCAAAAATGCTGTTGAGCTTCTACTGACATGCCTAACTACTAAGTTTGGAATAGGTGATTTCAATACAACTGGAAAGCTGAATGGGGACTTCTCCACTTCCATCCAGGATGGACTTCCACCCACTTCACATAAGGATCTGTGAAGTAAAATAGCAGAGAAGTATATAGAAGTATAGAATTGGCCAGAATTTAAACAGCTTGGCTGAGAAAATTTTCAAAAGAACATTATTTTTTGAACTTAACAAATTTCAATAAGTACTCCTCAGGAAAATCAAACAAAATGAAAACTGGTTTTGCTTAAGTTCATTTCAGAATTCTGACATTTCACTTAGCACAGGATGTTCTTATTTTAAAACTTTTGGTGTTTCCTAAACTTTAACTACTAGTGAACATTTTATGTTACTACTGCCAGGTGTCATGATCTGACAAAAGAGCTGTATTTATTTCAAAAATAATGAATTGAAGCTGCCACTTTGTAATGGTTGAAATATTTTATCTGCTTTCAAGATCAGAGTATCTTATGTCTGCATCATAATGAAAGTGGTAAAAAAAAATAAACAGAACTTTGATCTAGAAAAGTACTTGTTCCAACGAGTAAGAACTTACTGTTCTTAGAGATTTTTAAAATGAAGAAGTATCTATCTTTCAGGAAATTTTGCTTGACTTCCTTTAGAATTAAACTGTAAAACAAATATGATCTTTTTCTACACAGTGTTATGTCAGTCAGGCAAAGGTTAAGAAGAATTTTGTGCCCATGCAAATGCTGCATTTGCAGCTCATCTCAGCATTTCTGCAGGAGGCTGATGGCAAGGAGATGAAATGCCAGTGCCTTTGCCTGATGGGATACATGGGACCAAAGCCCAAGCATCCTGCGCTGTGACAACCTGCTGTCGTGGGAGACCAAAGCATGCTACTCTCCTGGCTTGAACTGTCTGCTCTGCCCTCAGCTGGGTTGTGGAGGGATGGGGGTTGTTTCTGTTTATGAACGTGCACAGCCTGGCTGACCACTGCCTGAGGTAAAAAAGGCTTTCTTCTAAGGCCAGGGTTGCTCGCCCTGTACTACTGAACGCATCCTGCTGCAGTACTGGAAAGTGACCAACAGGGTTGGATGGGGTAGGAAGGGGAAAGGGAGGACAGATTTCTGAACTACCCCCAATTCGGGTAAGAGGCAAATGTTACTTCTGTTTTGATGTGGAAGAAAGTAATTCAGCTAGCTGAAATGCAAATCAAGTCTCTAGTATGATTCTGGGAAAGAGAATAATATTGCTAAGGAGAAACAACCTTAAGGAAGTTCACGGCTTCTGACAGTAGTGGCTATCACAGAATGATTAGGGGATCTCGTGTGGAGCTGAATATGGGACCCAGCTAAGGAGAAGAATCACAGAAAGTGCTGATAGAGAAGATATGCACAAGATTAAAAGTAAACACTACGTTTTTTTCAGAGCCATTTTTGCCAGCTGCTGGGAGTGGCTCCCTGTCCCTGCCGCCAGAAAATATTTCAGTATATTCTCAACTGCTTCATTTTCTTCCAGCAGGTTAGATCACGTGAGGGCATATACTTGTCTTGGTATATGATTATGCAATGCATTTTCTAGTGGTTAGAAACTAGAAGTTGTATCAAGATCACATCTGCTAACCAAGGAAAGATGATGGCAAGGTTTAGATGTGTATCTTTCACTTGCAGAATTATCTCATGCAGACTAATTTAGAAGATCAATAATGGCAAAGTCTGGAGAGAAGCTTGTACCATTGCTGTCACAGGTCTGTGGTTATGTGGAAGATTTCAGCCTCAGTAACCACCAACTGTCACCATCATCCTCTCCACCATTACACAATACATCTTTTCTGTTGTTCAGATCGGTGTGAGCAAGGTACTTTTTGCAGAATCGCGTGTCCTATTTGTAGGTAACGGACTTCTGGACTTCAATCTATTTATAGATAATACAGTTAATGTCACCTCAAAAACAAGGAGAAAAGCAATATAGACAGTAGAAGGTTTGACAACAATGTATTATATTTAGCAATTGCATTCTCTTCTAACATGCTGATCATTAAATGTCATTGTTGCACAAAATTACTCAGTTTTTTTGGTACTGGCTTGTGCGGTTGTTTATTCCCTGTTTAATTTTGCAAACTTGTTAATAGTTACTTGTGACTCTTCAGGGAGCTTAACCCAGTTCATCCAAATGTCCATAATCCTAGCTGTATTTAGTTGGGGGGTTTATATTGTTTCACCTGTATTTCCTGCACAGCTGTGCGTGCTTCTTGCAGACCGAAGAGCTATACAGTCCTATCTATTTATTGATTACAAGACTCACACTGCTTGGGAGGAGGAAGAAAAACAGCAGAGTTAGTGACAGGTGGAGCACTTTTGCCCAATTACAGTTGAAAAGTCTTTGTCATTAGTTCGCTTACACCCATCACAACTCTATTTCTCTTAGAGCATTCTGGACTGACCTGCCAGTACAGCTTCCTCGGAAAGTCACCTCATCCAAGGCTCTGTACTGAACAGGATGGTCAAGGCTGCATCCAGCACCATCTGTTTCTGTGAGCTATCTAACCTGTGATAAATACTGTTTTTTTCTGTGTTAACCACCTGACTCCTAAATGTATGAAATCCAGAGCTGCCAATTCATTACTAGAATCACGTGTAAGACCCATGAGAGAAAGCACGAGTAGTTATTTCAGCAAACTGATCTCCTTAAGATGCTTCTTTCTGAGCAAGGGACTGCATGCTTTGTCATTATTTTTGTTTTGTCATAGATCAGAAACTTGCTATGAAACCCTAAAAATCCCAAAGCTCCTCTATGTTTAACACTATACACATAAAGAATATAGGGAAAATGTTTCTATCTAGAGGAATGATTATCTCTTATAGATACCTGAAGTGTGAGATAATAATTGTAGGCACTAGATGGTACTAGTAAAGATAAGCTTACAGTTATGGAGTACTCACAGTTAAAGGCTGAATATTTTTCCTGTATTTTCTGTTTTGTGCTTACATCCTAAAAACAGATAAAGAGGACCACTTTTTCTTGCAATAGAAATATTCCTTTCTGAACTACAAAATGCGACATGACAAGATGACATTTTAGCCTTGGTCTATGTCAGAAAGATTCTGAAAGTACAGTTAAGACAGCAGCAAGCAGAGATCTTGTTAAAAGCAGCTAACTTCTTTCTGATAAGTAACATGGAGAGGAGCTCCTGCCAGCTTGTCACTACAAGAAACAAACCCTACGTTCCTAAACAGTTTTCTGCATCTGTTTCAACAGTGGTTGACAAAGAAGCAAATCTGGTTTTTATCATCCTTGTGCAGGCTGCTGTAACGTCACTGTGGCTAACCTCTAATCGTGTCAAGGACAGCACATTCCAGTAACTTCAGGACAGAGAAACAAGACAGAGAAAGCTGAGCAACAGAATACTGCTAATAGGGAGAGGACAAATTAGCTGGAGAAAGTTTTTAGAAGAAAAGTAACTCTTTTTCATTTTGTGTTATCCTCAACTGGAATACTGCATCCAGTTCAAGAGAGACAGGGAACTGCTGGACAGAGTCCAGTGTAGGGCAACAAAGATGATGAAGGGACTGAAGCATCTCCCTTAGGAAGAAAGGCTGAGAGAGCTGGGGCTCTTTAGCCTGGAGAAGAGAAGGCTGAGGGGAGACCTTATTAAAATAGTATCTGAAGAGTGGGTTGAAGGAGGATGGAGCCAGACTCTTTTCAGTGGTTCCCAGTGACAGGATGAGGGGCAATGGGCACAAGCTGGAACATGGGAAGTTCCATTCAAATATGAGGAAAAACTTTCTGGTGAGGGTGACAGTGCCCTGGAACAGGCTGCCCAGGGAGGTTGTGAGTCCCCTTCCATGGAGATCTTCAAGACCTGTCTGGATGCAGTCCTGAGTAATGTGCTGTAGGCAATCCTGCTTTAGCAGGGGAGTTGAACTAGATGATCTCTAGAGATCCCTTCCAACTCTGACAGTTCCATGATTCCATGACCTTTTGCATGTTCAGAAACTTTGGGTTTTAGTGAAGCTGTGTCCAAACATAGACAGATTATTTTCTTCTCTAAGCTGTTTCCAAGAAAAGCCCTGCAAGCATTTTCTGGCCTACGTATACCTTAAAATAACAGGCATTGCCTCTCATAATATAGAAGCCTGTTCCCCATTTATAGATGATGAAATGGAAGTGCAGCAAGTTGTAGGTTGTTATTTTTGAAACTTCTCAAATATTCACTCAGTAAACATCACTGATGAATGTTTGCAGCTTATTGACTCGGTTTATAGCTGTGTATGTTCAACACGTTTGCTGATATGGCCCAGAGACAGGCAGAGAATCTCTTCCCCTTTACATGAACTCCATTTCAGAAGACTCAAGTCATGGCAGAAAGATTTTATGTCCATTATCAAATCAGGGATGTGTGTGGGAGGATGATGCACAAATTGCCGAGTGCCAAAACCCTTTAATGATCCTGCAAGTAGCAAATTTATGTGGCAAGCAAAGTTGGTCAAGTCTTACAAATACAGATACATATTATTCAGTCTGGAAAAGACACCATTTTCTGATATTTCTTGCAAGCTGGAATTTCTGTTGAGAAGAGTCCGCAAATACCAACACATGGGATTTCTGAAATGAAGTATGATCCCTGGCAGCTGCTGGCTGAAATTGGCATGGTGCTCATCAGGCTCAGTGCTGCCCACCTCCTGAACAGCAGCTGTGACTCTCATGACTGTGTTAATTTTGCTCAGTGTCTGCTCCCTTCTCTGGTCTGGATTGCTGGGATGGGTTGCCTCTGGGCTGCCCTGTGGTTTCAGAGTTTCTAGGCCCCTGAGCCAGCTGGCTCCCTTGCTTGCAAGGGCTGGATGCCTGGCAGTTCTCTGGAATCCCGCCCCATGATTCATCAATGATGCGGATTCTCGTGCTGATACCAGCCTGCTCTGATGAAGCCAATATCTTTTTGGAGAGTTCACAACCAGCTTTGACTGATACGATGATTAATCAATACTCCCAGAGACACTGATGCACAGATACATCATTATCTTTAGTTCCCTTGCTGTATAATTACCAGACATAATTCAATATTTCTCTCATGAACAAAGCATTTACCAGTTATGCTCCACCTGCCCCTTTGGCAGCATCTGCAGCACAGAATAGCTGAGTAGGCCTGCCAGCCCCTTCTAGCCTTCCTCCTCAAACCCTGGCACACAGTTGCAAGGCAGAAGTGAACTAATGCCTATTCCTCAATTTTCTTCACACAGTTCATGTCAACTTATCCTTTCCCCATATCCACATCTCTATCCTTGGCTGCCTTCTGTTCCTTCAGTCACTGTATTTCCCACTGCTGGTTACATACACTTTTCTTCTCATCTCATTACCTCTTCCTTCAGTTTACTGAGCTCTCTCCTGTCTTCAAACCTCATTTTCTGTATTCCCTATCATTGGGGAGCCACAGCTTCCTCTTCCCTTTCCTTCTTCAGAACCTGCCAGCCACAGCCTTTTAACATCCTATCCCTTCTCTCCTGCTTTTCAATAAATTGGTCTCTTTTTCTGTCTTCCTAGTTCTCTTTCTATTAAACACTGTCTCAATATATCTTACCTCCTCTTTTACCATTTGTCCTGAAGCCATGACAAAGTCAGCTTTCTCTTTGTCTTGCCTCATTCATCTCCTTTCCACTCAGTAACCACAACTCTTCTTCCTCTGGAATTTGTTCCACCCAATTTCTCTTATTTCTTAAGGCTTATTTGATTCAGCTATGTGTATGTTTATGTGAGCATCTAAATCTAATGACCCATTTTTGAACCCATTGGTGAGCTGAAACCTCAGTGATGACAGAGTGAAAGTTTTAAAAATACCAACTTCCTGCAGTTTTCATGAAGATTGATGACTAGGTGAAGAGGAAAGGTCTGCACTCGCTTTTACTGCTGAAAAGGTAGCCCATGCTCCCTCCAGTGAATGTGCAATTATTAATTATTACTAATACTCTACACCAGGAAAAACTTTGGTCAGAGTTCACGCTTTCCTGGACAACAGAAAATGAAGTCACAAGACACAAATTTGTAAGAAACCAGACATCAGGAATTCTGTTGCCCGTAGAACTGATAATTTTTCACTCTGACATGATCTAATACTGAACATTTCATTATTTAACTTTGACATCTGTCTTTATTTTTTATTGCAGATTTACTTTTATCTTGGTAGAATTCCTTAATCAAAATGTCTCATCTAAATTTTTAGTCACTCAGGTTTCTGGTTTGACCTCCATTTGTGAACCGATTCTTTCTGCCTCTTCACTTCATCTTCTTCAAGGTATCACTTTTCATGTCTCCAAATTCTGCTTTTTTACAATGTCTTCTCCCTTAATGTTTCTTCCTTTTCTCATTTTCTGTCTGAGCATCCTTCTCACGAATGTCAATTCTTTATTTTTGTAGCTGCTGCCATCATCCCCCAGCACTCTCCTTATAATCTAGTCCTCTGTAACTAAGAAAATTGTCTTTTAAATACAGAAATAAAGAAAAAAAAAAGAAAAAAAAACTAATTTTTTTTTCCTAGAAGGAAGGCTATAGTATCTTTCTGAAATTTTATAAACTTAGTTCAAAGCCACAGTGAAAATTAAACTGCCCTTTCATCAGCCTTGATAAATTTTCATATAAATGTTCACATTTCTGTCACATACACAAGAAATCTTTCTCTTGTTACAGGTTGAGATGAAAATTTATTTCTGAGCCATGTGAAGTTATCCTGCATTAGAGTTCATGCGATGAAAAGGCTGTATGGCTTACAAGTATCACAAATCTTATTTTGCTTATTTTATTCTCAGTGACCTTTCATTGGTAGCAAATATTAAAAAAAATAGTGGGCAATGATGTTGTGACTTTCTCAATAGAAGAATATCCATACTTGGCACAGAAATAGTTCTACTAAATAAAACATAACAGGAACAGAAATAAAAAAAAAAAAAACAAAACAAAAAAAAAAACAAGGATAAATTGTTCTTTCACCCTAGACTTTCAGCCAAATTGTTTCAGAAATACCAATAATGAATTAAAATCAGCAAGTAAGAAGCAAATTCAGAAGTAAGAACCTAAATCACATACTTGCAGAGAGAATTTCTAACATCCCTAAATAAAAATACAACTGATGCGAGAAATCAAGGATAGAAGTCTCTTATAATGGAGTGGCAGATAACGAGAGGCAGCAGAGAAGAAAAGTGCTCTCTAGTGGGCCAGATTATGAAGGATGCTCCTCATTTTCAACCCAGGAGCATATAGAGCTCCAGCAGAGTTTTCCATCACTGTATTTCATAAATCTCAGAGACCACACACAACTGCCTGCATAGGAGTGAAATTAAGATCCCATAGTAAATGAGAATTTGACTTTGCCCTGAGCAATTTATGGAGAAAATTTGGTTACTAATTTTCAGGCTGTGAAGTATTACAGGTATTGCACTACAACAGTCTGCTTCACCTCCACAACCAGTAACATCTCCTGAGTGATAGTAGGTACACCTCCTAGTTTCAGATGCAAATCGAGCAAAAAGAAATCAAGCAAATGGGAGTAAGGAAATTGCAGCTTACTTAAATACTATCGGATCAGATCATGACTCTTACAGTAACATGAGATAAATGGGCACGTCATACTTGACAGACAGTAGCTTCCGTTCTGACCAATAGGTGGAGAGTTTTGAAATATTATTTTTGTTCCCTGGATTTTAGTCTTCATGACATTCCTAGGCCAGAACAAGAAAGGTTCTCAGAAAATGTTATTTAACATGTGTCAAAACCCATTGTGCACATAGCAGTTTATGCTTTAAATTTGTAATAGCTGGCTGCCTTGTAGTATACTACTGTTCATATAATTTCTATCAAACTTCAGTGTTTTGGTCAAATAGTTATTTCCTGCTTCTTATGTATTATTTGTAGGGAACTATGAAATTATCAGTCTATGATGGAATAGCTTACAGAAGGGGCTTTCTGTTGAGGCTAGTGGTAATGGTCATATAATTGCACTGAAGTCTAGAGAGCTTCCTATTTTGTCAATCAGAATCTTCCAAATACAGACATCTTAAGTGAAATCCACCAGCCACTGCTGACAGCCTGAATCAACTATTGGGAGAAAAGTGTAACTTTATTCATATCATGCCAATAGCATTGACTTTTTACGTCATTTATCACAATGTACATTCTTTCCTCCAGATCATTTTATCATAAATTCTTAGGTCTCCCCAAAACCTCTATTGCTCCTGGATTAAATGACAAACCTTCCCTCCCTTGATTTATTTTCCCTTTCTTCAATTGTCTGTTGTTGATTCCAATTTGCTAACATTTCATTTTAAATATGTGGGATTTTATTCAATACAAGATCTCCAGGAAATCAAGTGAAATGTGACCACTTAGGTGGAGCATTTCCCTCCAGTTCTTCAGTAGCAGAAAATAAAAGCAGTGTAAAACTCTGCTATTATCTCATTAAAATCTGTTTCTGCTTTCATCTTATAACCTCACTAAATTAGCATTAGAGGAACAGAACTTTATGTTAAATTCATTGCAGAGTTGTACCAGCAGGACTAGTTGCATTTTAGTGGTCCCTCATTGGTAGTTTGCACAGAATTATAGCAAAACCCTGAACAGTAAATTAAAATGGAACACAACCTTTTTATGGTTTACTTAGAGTAGTTGAAAGCTTAAGATTCTGTAGAACTCCATTATTACTGCACAACGTGTGTTTTCCAGATTTAAAATTCTGAATGATTCATTAAATAAAAACACTTGCAACAATTAACATGCATGTTAGAGGAAACCAGAAATTATTTATGCAAAATTGCTTATGTACAGTGTACAATTTCAGTGTACATACAAGGAGACTTGATATACTGACTCTCTTCCAGGACTTCTGACTCCACAAACTAATACTGTCTGGGTGCCTGATTTTAAATTATTTCATGCAGTAGGGTTTTTTTTCTCTTACAGGCAGCTCTATCTTTTCAAATAGAGTTCTACCTTGTGTGTATTTAATCTCTCTGATTTGAGACACAGCAGTTTGTGACCACATTCTCTTGCTTACTACCTCTATCTTTTTTTTTGGCAACGAGCCCTTTTTTGTCTTCTTCAGGTGTATTAATGTATTAGTATAATATAATACATTAAGAAACCATAGGAAACATAATGTTTGTCTAATAGCGATTGCTATAAACTACAGCATAGCTCAAGTCATTGAAAGATATTGCCTAATGTGGTGATTTCAACGGCACTTAACAGTATTTAAGCCACAGTATTTTGGCCTTGTCTCTTTGCATGCAATGTACCTCTTTCACAACAAGGGCTCTCTGGGCCACAATCCTACAAAGGGCCATAATCAGATAAAGTGTGTCTATGTAATTTAGGACCACAAATTTGTAAAAGGGTATATAAAAAAATCGGTTTTATACATCGCATCCCTGTCAGCTCCTGTTTTATCTGACAGCCCAAGCAAGAACAAGGGTTACCCAAGCTTATTTAAACAGTAAAGATATAGTGCTGGTTTGCATACAGTATTTTAACAAAATCTGCTCTGTAGAACTGGTTTTATTTGATAGCTAATCTCTAAATGGATTCTGACTACAAAGTAAAATGACTGAAAGGGCTTTCATTTCTTTATAATTATCAATAAGATTATGGTCCATATCAGCTTGTACCAGAAGAAGGGTAAAGATTTTAATTCACAGTTTATTTTGTTCTTGCTTGTGTCTGGACTGCTCAGGAACACAGGATTGTCTGGGGATCAGGCAGACTATTGAAAGAATCTGCTCCCAGTATCATCCCAAAACCTCTTTGTGTAATCTCCATTTTGAGCTGATCAGTTGATTTTGACGATGCCTGCAAGAGATACCACCGAGTCAGTGGGAGATATGTTTGTTCAGAATGCACGTGTCCAAGCACACATGCTGAGCAGAAAAGGTCCTTCTCATAAAACTGGCAGAAGGCCAATCCCAGGGCTGCAGTTCCCCTGAAAACTCACCCAGAGCTGCAGAGGGAAGCTCACCTGCAGAAACAGACTTTGTGGATTTGGTCATTCTACCTATTCCTAAGTGATGTAAACTCAGTGTGCTGCTGTTGCTAGATGTTCTTGTTATTCCTCTCCCCCAGATTACTAACCAAGGAAACACTGTGTTTGTGCATGGATATGCCACCTGTGGAAGAACAGTCTATGGAAGACAAGCTCAATGACTTTTAAAGATGTGTGCATTCTTACAGTTAGACCAAGCAAGCCCCTGGAACTTTACAATTAATAGTTGCATATGTATTTCAAAAAAAATGCTTCTTCTTTAGATGTGGAACTTCCTGTTAAAATTACCTCTGCCTCATATAGGCAACTACAATCTTTTTTGTCTGTGAAGATGGAAAGACTTTATGTGACTAAAGATGGTTTTTAGGCAATAGAGATAAGATCCTTAGTAGTTGGAAGGAAGAGATCATGATGTTTCTCACAGTGCCTGTCATTTACTTCTAACTTTGGAAAAGTCTAAGTTGTCAGGTGTAAGATACTATGACATTAGTTGTTTCCTGCATGTGGAAACAGACCATAATAGTTATTGCAAGGTGGCTAGCACGCTTTGAATTTATCTCCTGCTTTATTGTGTACTGATTACCCCTTGTGGACAAGGCCATTAGTCTCCATTAGTGTGTTTATGGTTTCCCCAGAACAGTCTGCAGCAGGACTTGCAATGATGGAATCACCTCATTTTACAAGTGAAGCAACTTGAAAAATCAGTCCTAGGGCATTAAAAAAAACCCCAAAACACAACACCCAAATTTCCTAGAATAACTATTTATCCCTCCTCCTCACTCTTTTCTCTTGGCAGTGCATGAAGATGATTTTATACCACACCATCATGTAAGTTTTTGCTGATGTTTGAGTAATTTCATAACTTGGTAATGAATAATGGAAACAAGACAAACTCTAGGTGATGACACCTTTCAATACTGAACTGTCACCTACTCTGTGTATCGTATAAAGTATGATTAACTCTTTGGGGTTGCATAGAAGTCGGTTAGCCAGATTGTAAAACTGTGCAACTACCAGGCTAGATCTTGGATGGTATTTCAAATTGGCAATTGAAGGTAATTTATTTGGTTAAAAATTAGCATTAATGAATTTTCCCATAATGTTATTTTGAGGGCTGAATTAGTAAAAAATTGAAAAACAGGTTTATTTGGTGGTGTGCTGCTCTAGAGCAGGCAGGGAGAGATAGACAAGCTTAATATTACATGGAGTGGAGGAGATAAGGCTTAAGTTTACTGTGAAATGCATCACTGATGTATTTCTTTCACCTAAAAACCTGTATTTGGTGTATTGGGTCAGACCAAAGGCCCAACTAGCCCAGTGCTCCATGTCCAGCACTGGCTGTACCTAGGGAAAAATAAGAACAAGACGTGCAGGAATGATACTTTCCCCTAAGGCATTCCTGCCCTCCAACTGTTTTCAGCTCCTTTGGCTGGATGTGGTTTTCAGGTGCTTAGTAACCCTTAGAAGACCTCTCCTGGCGCTCATGTGAGCTTTATTATCTACAAAGTCTTTGTGGCAAGAAGTTGCACAGGTCCACCGCCTGTCACAAGAAAAGCCACCTCTCTTGTTTGCTCTGAACCTGGCTGCTGCCAGCTTCTTGTCTTTTCCCAACTGAAAAGTCCTAGCTAACTTAAATAATTCCCCAAACAGAAATATTTCTTTTCACCTTTCAACATTACTGCTAACTTAGACCCTTTTGCCCTTTGATAATAGAAATTATTTAGTAGCTGTTCGAACATTTAACTCCACAACTTCTGTATATTCCTTTATACTTGTCTTTCAGATTCTGAACAGGTGCAAATCTGTAAGATTGCTGTTTTCAAAGCAGCTCTATCTGTTTAGACCAAATGAAGCTGTGATCCAGGATTTCTCTTAATTTTAATTGCTGGTGATGTGAATTTAACAGTTGTTTGAAGATTTTTATGACTGTTGTAGCCTACCTTTAAAGCAACCTGTGATTTAAATGTTCAAAATAATTTTTCTACAGAATTAAGTAAGATCAAGAGAAGTTTGTAAAACAAAGTAGAAATGTGCTTTCCCCGTTTTGAATACAGGTCTACTTCCCAATTGAATCCGGTCTGATATTACCGCTCTGGTGAGAATTTGGATTATGAAAACGGTATATGCCCTAGAAGTGCCTTGTGTAACTTATTCCACGGATAGTATAAGAACACTGAATATTTCTATAGTGAGTATTTCAATCCAAGTGTGATAGCAATGGCTAGGGTGGACAAGCAACCTCTATTAATGAAAAGTCCGTCAAATTGTGCATATTTAGCAGAAATATTCAATAGCATTCAAAGTAAGTGTGAATTTTTATGAACTGAAACAAAGCCAGATCGTAAAATAAGGAAAGTGAAGCTAACTAAATGCTTTATACAAGAAAAATGTCTGTGGAAGAAACAGGAAAAGGTGGAGGCCCAGCCTGCCTTTTTAACAACCGTGTTAAAAGTCAACATGCAAATTGTTTATGCAGAAGTCAAAACCAAAGCAAGCAAACTACCTCAGAGCTGGGCAGCATTCCACCCAGGCAAGGCTTGTTACATCATGCCTTAAAACTGCCAGCCAAAGCTTGAGGGAGCATTAGCACTGCTCTCAACATTGCAATAATCCAAGCACCAGCTCACAAACCAACCCATGGAGCACATAGCTGGGCTGACTTTGCTCTGTAGACCTGGTCACACTCCCATTGCACGCAGTCAGTGTATAAATATTAACTCTGATCTACACGTGCACTTTTTCAATGGTTTGATGAGTCATCTGAGGCAATCATGCAATAAAGAACTTGTTTACAAATTCCCAGCAAGATAGCATTTAACAGGAAGCAAGTCATATAGCTGACTTTTATGTTCAAACCTGCCACATGGCAAACTATATTTCACATTTAAGACATTCAACAACTCTGTCATTCCTGGTTGCCTCTTGAGTCAAATTGTGTGCCTTTATGAGAATGGGTTTCAGCTGCTTTTTGGCCTGCTAAACTTTGGGCAGAAGGCGCAGCCCCAAGAATTTGCTGACATACTGTAGTTTCCTCTCCTTCAGAGATCAAGAGATCCAACTTCAAACAGCTGATTTTGTTAAAGCAATGAAATTAAAGGTTGATCAGAGATATAGACTCTGATACTTCACTAATTAAATGTCTTTACTGAAAATTGAATGGAGACACTTGCTGTGGGTGGCAGGTTATTTGGTAACAGCTAGTGGCAGAATTGTCTTGGGCTTTTCTGTGAAGTATCCAGTGTATGACTTCTGTGCTCCTTAGAAATGCAAAATATATTTCTGTGTTGCAGAGGTGGAACAAGTATGTTTCTTTACAATACCTGTATTAGCCTCAGCTTACAAGGCACCGTAAGGCGCTCCTCAAGTGCTGTTTCAGCAGACACAAGGAATGCTGAGATGCTATGGCAAGTCACAGCACGGGCAGAGCACTGGGTGCTGGATGAAGTGCTTCCAGAATAATTCCACTATTGCTGTGCTATTTCATGGTGCCAGCTTTGGATATCACTGCCCATGCTGATTTCCACTAGTTACTTAGGCAATCAGCTGTTTTATCAAATAATATTATTTTCCACCAGTTTCCCTCAATTTTGCATGGGCACAGGGTGCAAAACATTTCCAAACTATTTGTCACTCACACCCCTCACTGTGTATTCTGGGGCACATTTTCCTCTTCATGTCAAGGAATAGGACCATGCCTTTATGAAAATACTGCCAATACCGTTAGCTGGAAGTAATCTCCCACAACGAAGTGCCTTCTGTGCTCCATGATCTTTAAATTTGTGAAATCTTATTTTAAATCATGCATGGTGTGTCAGATAAGAACAGCTTCATGGAGTTCACTGCCATTCACATATATATGGACACTGGGATTATACTTCAGTTTTTGTGTCCACATTTCTGCTATTTTCCTTAAGAAAGGTGGTAGCGAGGGAGTTTTCCCTCAGTGTGCACACAGCAGCATTTTGGGAAGTGTACCCCTGTATTCTTTTTCAACTTCTAAACTTCTATACCTGAGGTCTGTTGCACAATGCCGTCTATGTAATGGTTAGCATTTTCAACTGTTCACCCTGCAGGATCCCAGATCATTTTACAAAATAATATACAAGTGTCATTTACTGAGCACTGTATGAGGCTTATTAAATAAGTAACATCTGAATTTTACAGTTGACTAAATATTCCATCCGGTCAATAAAATCTAAAGTAACAGCCTGTCGTGGTTCTGACCTAATCAGAAAAGACAGATGATGTCCTCCCTTCCCCCCTTTAAGAAAAAGAGAAGAGAGGAAGAAATTAAAGAGATTCAAGAGTTTAGACAAAAAAACCTAAATGACTTTAATGAAAATGAAAATATAAATAATAAAAAGAAAATTTAGAAAAAAGGGAAAAAANGGATGGAATACCCCTGTTGGTCAGTTTTGGGTCACCTGTCCTGTCCGCTCCTCCTTGCAGGAGGGACCCCTTTATGCTTTTCCGCTTCTGAGCCTCCAACGGGGCAAATGACGAAATTACCTCTCTGCATACCATCCCTTGGTATAATCAGGTCTTATCACTGTGAGAAGAAACAGTTCTGAACAATGTGCTGTTAATTTCAGAGTTTAGTTAGTTAGAAGAGGCCTAGCTAAGAAAGTAAAACTGTAAAACAGAAAAATAGCAGGTGTGATGAAATCTTATGATAAAAAAGCAGCTCCCCTGCATTCACTGAAGGTTTGAACTTTAAAACAAAAAACTATGCAATCAACCCCTCCCAAGATCAAATAAAAGAATGAATTTGTCATGTCAACAGAGAAAAAACTTTGCAATAACTTCTGGTAAAAAATCCAGTGTCCAATATTATTTAAAGAGAAACTACAGTGTCAGTACTTGTTACATCCCATTGCCATCCTCTGAGAGCCACCACCTAACCACCTCACAGCAATTTTGCAAACACTGGCTCACTGGCTTCGAGACTGTTGCTATCTTGCTGCAGGTGGGAGCAGGAAAAGGTGGTGATGGACAAACTAATAAAGCTGATCAAAGTTCACACAAGGAATCAACAGCAGAGCTGACAGCAGAAACATCTTAATTCCAGTTCATTTACTGTAGCCTGCTCATCTACATTTGTGGGGTATATCTGAGTTTATCCTGCCAGGTTAATATGTCCAAAATGTATCAGGTATTGTGCAGCTGCCCTGCCAGAGGTACGGGTTAACCCAGCCCAGCTACTCTTCTATAGCACAGCATTGGGCATTCTTCTTCAGAGTAATCAAGTAGAATTTTACCATTTACTTTGTGCAAAATTTCAACAGTAGCCAAGAAAAGAATTTAAAATCTGGACAGAAGAGTGGTTTGAAAAAAGTATCAGGACAGGCAATGCAGACCAGTATTACAGTGCTGGTGGAGCTGATAGGCACTCCAGCTGAAGGGAGCAGTTGGTCTTACTGAAAGACAGATTGCATGACTATCCCACAAAACTAGCGAACACCACTTCACATGTTTATCTTTAAACCACTTCACATATTTCTCTTTCTTGTAGGAAGGAGACTACTGATACTTGGAGTAAAAAAATTGCATGACAGTTTCTCTCCACTACCTACCAATAATAATTTCTGGCAATAGTAGGTATTTGGTTCATGTCAGTGGGCAGTTTGAAACATTTAAAACTAATACAGTAGAGATTTAAAATTTTCTTTTACATGTTTATGTTCTGATTTGGAATATGTAGGCAGTTATTCGTGATAACAGTCCCATCATTTCAACAGCTAAAATGGTCAAAGATTTTGTATATAGCGGCCATAAAGAACTCAGAGGAAGTCATTGGCAGGTGGAACATGACCTGCATTATTTGTTTGGGTGGGAACAGAAATTCTTTGCTTTTCTTGGATGTGCCAAATATTCTGTCAGTCCAATGGGCACATGCATTTCTTTCCAAGAGCTACTGCTAGTCACCTTCTAGGACTTTGTCTCTAAAAAATACTCCTTAGTTGCTTGTGCCCCCAAATCTTTTTTTGGGTTAGACTGTTCGATACATTTGCAGTATGCAGAAATATGTCTATATGTACCTCATAAAAAGACAATTTATTATTTCTCTAATTGCATTATTTTATCTGTGAAATTTGTTGTGTTATACAAATGTGAAAAACAAAATAAAAAAAATAAAGCTCATAATAACTATTACAGGTTTGAAGCCACCCTGGGTAGTGACTATCCCTTATGGAGAGGCGATAGAGGAACCCTGGAACGGTCAAAACCTGCTGTATAAATCCTGCTGCTCCAAGATCTGTGTTGCCATTAACATGCTTTTGATTTCTCAGTGGTTAAGCTGTGTCTACACACCTCAGTTTTCACTGATTCCCTTTCATGGTACTCCTATTTTGCTGTCACATATATGAACTCAGCTGTAGGATCAACAGGAAATAGAAACATCAAAAGGAAATAATAATTTGTTTTAAAATATGTTTGTAAAAGTGTATGTAAATGTTTCATCCTTGATGTCTCCAAAGACAGAGGAGCTAAGCTGTCTCCAACCTTTCCCTGAAGGCAACTCTTAGAGCTCAAATAGCAAGTCTCCTTTGAACATAATATAAATACATACCATGCAGATGGTGTAAGATTGCTTTGCTGCACTAACCATGACAGATGGTGATGTAAAATACGTTGCCACCTATTCGCTGTTCTCTGGCCACCCTGCAAAGGTAAATTCAGTTAGGTGGAACTGGTAAAGAACTTTGGTTTACTACCTCTACTAATATAAGACAAGAGATTATGTACGAGTTTCTAGTTCAGTCTCTCTACCTGCTGCAGTACGCATGGGAAGAGAAGAGCAGAAGAGGCTCACCCGTGTTGAGCCTTTATGAGATAGGAATCCTCTCTAACACACCGTATGCTTTTAAGCATAACTCTCAAATTAATAAAGCACTTCTCCCTAGGTTTCCTGTGCAAATGAAAATTCTGTGCTACCATTTTAGATAAGATGAATTTCAATCTTGCACATGCACCAGCTTCATATCTAAATTTTACTTCAGAACTGAAAAAAGCTTGCATGCAGTAGGGAGGTTATTATTAGTACAAAGTACTACTACAGTAATCAAACACGGATTTGCTTAGAAAGCATAAGTGGATCTTTTAGCCCTCTTTCAGCAATGGCCAAATCCATTACTGCCTTGGAGTAACCTGATCCAAAACTGGACAATGCTCTGCTGCTTTCCATGTTGCTGAAAGGCATGGCAGCAAGTCAGCTTAATCTGCTGTAACTGGCAGAAGAGAAAGCTGCCTTAAACAATGGTTAAAGACTTCATTTAAGAAGTATCAGACATTTATAAACCAGCAACTGTATATTGCCAATGAGGAAAAAAAATTCTGGCTGAATGTTAGAGATGCTGTGGAGTCACCATTTGAAAATTAACTCAAGAAAGGTGAAAGGCTAGTGACAAAAGTCAGTTTCAATCCTCCATTTTACGCAACATAGCATTTTTCAAAATTACTAGAGAAGCCTGAATAATTTGGCTTTTCTAACTATATTGAATCTCACTTTCCTTCTTTAAGGTTAGAAGTAATTGATTTTCAAAAAAATCCAGGGAAAATTAAGAAATGAGATAGCCCGTTCCAAAACCTGGTAACAGTGCAGGGGCTCTGAGTGTTCCTGGCAAGAGCTTGCTTTCTCTCCACTGGCTGACAGTTTCCTGGTTACAGTGGGACGTGGAGGGAGCTCCCACCAAGCGGGAATGCTGAGTGTTAGAAGCAAAACCTTGAACAACTTTGGCATTTGGCAGAGAACCAGCACAGACGAGCATACCAGAGTAGTGTGCTCCCAACAGCCCTTTGCTCCCAGCAGCCCCTTGCTCCCAAGCAAAGAGCCTGGTATGTTTTGAACCAGTTGGAGTTGTTTTGTTCCCAGGGATAATAGAGTTTAAGAAATAAGAAAGTGAGCCCTGAGTACATCGGTCACCCGTTTCCAGAGCTGCAAGTAGATGTTTTACCTCCATTGCAGGAGAAGGGCTTGTTCTAGTTCCTGTTGGTGGAAGGCTGTATTTCTTTTCTGGTAGATACTTTATGACTGCAGGGAGGTTATTTTATTTTATGAGATACAAAATCATGCTTTATACTTGGTTGCTAGCCACAGTCTTTGTTTTGTGTCAGTACTGCTAGAAGCAGGAATGAAATTCAAGTGAATGCCCTGCATACATTTAATTTCCAGGTAGTGTACGGTATCTCGTTTATCTGGCGCTTGCTAGGAGGTAGATCCTTTTTCTTAATGTAGTTGTTAATGGAAAGAAAAACTGGTCGTTCAAGTTACCTGTGGGACATGTGATTTGAGAATGGGCTGATAAGTAAGCAGTACTGATAAATCGATTTTACTTGCTTATTAGCTGTTTTTCATTTGTGCCAAATACTGGTAGACATAACAACAATGAAATTCCCTTGGGACTTTTAAGAACTATTTCAATCATAGTTACTGATGTAATAATAAAATCACAGAAATTAGTCAAAAGCAAAATAAAATAATTGAGCTTAACGAAAGCTTAGTTGAATAAAATGTGTTTGTCTTGTCTGGTTTTGGTTTACAGAAGTATTTACATCCAGCAATCAGCAGAGTCTCATGTGACATGTGAGAGGCCAATGCTACAGACTGTCTTTCTCAGGCAGATCTTTTATGAGCTGATGATCCCCTGAAAGTGTGTGCATAAACCATTTGCAAAGACAATGCTGAGAAAGAGGACAGCTGGGGTCATTATCTGAAAAGGTGATAGTATTTTCCCTATCAGCCACAGATAAAACGTTCCATATTTCTATTCCAGGCTGTAAACCAGACCAGGCTGTTCTCGAGTGTAAATTTACCTTCACAGGAAATCTATTGTTTGGAGAGAGAATGGAGTGTCCACACCCCTGTGTGCACACAGATAGCGCTTTCCGATAAGTTCTCATTCTCCAACGGTCATGAATTCCTAGGAATTATCTGATAATGCTATTGTTAAAATTCCAATATTGAAAATTCTACTTGAATGACTGGTTTACTTACAGAACTGATAGAAAAATTACTTAAGAAATGATAGGTTTACTTGCACAAATGTATTGGGGTAGGAAACTTGATCTGAGCAAGGAAGCAAATTAGCAAGCAGCAATTGTAGCGTCCAGATCAATGCAAAACCAAATCATCAATCTGCAATAAATTATTGTAAGTTAGCAAGAATCCCAAATCCAAGGCACAAGTAAAAGAGTGTACAAAAATAATGACAAGCTGGTATTTTTATTTATTTGCCTGTGGGTGTGTACAAATAAAAGACTACTCTAAGGAAATGTTGCACAGTTAAGCATTCGATAACAATCACCACTTCCCCCTTCCCTCTGGTGGTACAATTAGGAGCTGACTAAAGCAAGGAAATTTTCATGCTAAAATGTGTTGAGGATGAACACGCACATCTCTTTCGTAGGGGCAAATAGTGTCTAGAAGACAGAACTGATACAGCATTAACGTACTCTGCAAATAACGTAGTCACCAGAACGCTTGATTACCACACGCTCAGTCACTATAAAATAGATCTTAAAAATTAAACCTTCAAATACTGTAGCAATTAACATCTTAGTAATACCACATAAACTTATTTAGATGTTTGTGATCACTTCTGAGCTCTAGAAATGCTGCCTCTCCTAGTCTTTTACAGTGGAACCAATGATGAGTTTTTCTCTCAGCTTTTTCAGGAGTGTAAGAAAGCAGACTTCCTTCTGTTAGTCTCCATATAAATCTAGACCAGAAATTCAGTTTCAGATTAGGTCCCACGTGAAGAGTAGATCATATGCAATACCTTTAGCATCTTTGGGAAATTTGGTTGGAAAACATAGTTGCAAACCTCATTTGTTTATATGAGAGTTCTGGGGGTGTTGAAAACCCTATTTTTTTAAAGTTATATACTCCCCTTGCTCCTTATACACATATCCTGGCTAATTACAAGTAGATTTTTTAGAGGAAAAGCAAAAGGCACATTCTTATCAGCAGAGTAATCCTGACAAATTTGAAACTCTCCCTCCAAAACTTAAGGCACTTCGAAGAAAATGGACAGAGATAAGAAAATGCTGGTCCAAATGGTTGACAGTTTACGAAATCAAGTATTTCTGCTGTAAGCAACTGAAACTGGTTCTTAAAAATGAAAGTGCTGGGGCGACTGCAGGTGGCAGAGCCCACAGTGCTGCTAGCCCAGCATGAAACACAGGTTGCATTGCTGGATTTTAATCTTGAAGCGGCTTTTACTGTGCATAGTTTTGGATTATTCAAAACATACTTTTTGGATAATTTGTGTTTTACTTATGCATCTGCAGGGACAAGTGATTATGTTTACATAGCTGTACTACTTGTGGCTCAATTTTAAAAAATACACATGGAGAAGCTTCTTTTATCTTTGTAATACTGTCTTCCCAGTATTATGACCGCATTGCCTCCGTTCTGCTGGGATGCACAGGCTGCTGCTGTAACAGCAGAGCTGCCCCGGCTCCATTCACCCAGAAGAGACACCACCGTGCAGCAATATTTTCCACAGGCATCTCTGACGTTTACTGAACATCCCCAATGTGGTTTTTTTTTGATTACGTGGCCTGCCAGGCTCATTTTAATTGTGTTTGCACTTCGCTCCTTTTGACCTTTAAGTCTTTGCTTGCTACAAAGCCAGTGTGTGGACAGAAACAAAACGATACGCCACATCAAACTCCATCAGAATTCAAAGCAAACTGTTCTAAAAGTGGAAGTGTGGAGAAAGCATACGTTTACACTGATTTATATAAACACTTTATTCAAATGCTTTGGATACAGATAAACAGTCCTTGTGCAATACTTGTTATGGTTTCACCTGCTTTAAGCTGGAAACTGAAAGCGTTTTGATAAATGAGACAGAAAAGTTTGTTGAGTTGCTTGCAGCTGCAACCAGTCCTGCACATTTTCCTGAAGCGCTATCTTGCATCTTGTAAAAGCAACGTGCCTCAGAAACTAAGTTTTTTTTTTTTTTTTTTTTTTATCACGGAGCAGGAACCATTATTTTACTTTGTATGGCACTGACTGGCTGTACAGTCACACCTGCTGGTGTTCCCTGGAAAACGAAAAATATAGGCTTTGGTGGTATTTTTTAATGGTCCTAGATGCACATCTTGATTTTTCAAGGTTTCTTATAACATTATTAATGTGTGCTTTTTTCAATTGTTTGAAATTGTTTTACCTGGAGCTAAGACTGAGCAAGTGGAAGATCAGATTTCAAACCAGTGGAAAAAGCAGGAAAAATTCTGAGGGCTAGAAAATAAATGTTTGCGGGACCCTTTAAAATATTCTTTAGAATTTAAGAAATTGGGGTTTATATTATATTATTTATAATATTCTTGGGCATTTTTAGAAAAATGTATTTAACATTGGCCATTTCCGTAATCTCCATGTGGACTGTGGTTTGATTTTCCTTTAACCATTACGTTCTGGTTGCATTCCTGCAGATAAAGGCACACAGCTCTCCTGACTGGTGCTGCGTCTGCATACGCATCATAAGTTGACTCCTAAATAGAAGATAAATGAACTGATTTAGATATCTATATTTTTTCCCAACTCATTCTCCTGCCCAGTATATACAGTCTGTATTCAAGGGGGAAAAAGGGATAGCACCCTCCCACCCCAGTTCCTTTTTTTTTTTTTTTTTCAAATGTGATTTCTACATCTGTTTCTTAAATGTACTGGATTTAGAGCTGTTCCTACCCATGCTTTATTCCTACTTTATATGAGAAAATAAAGTTTGGGTAAATTACGCTTGAAACTTGTATTATTCTCTTTGTAGCCAGTACAGAAAAAAAAATGCTTGTAACCCTCTCCTGTTCTGATTTTGATTGTGGTTGTACTTGAGTTCTACTGTTTTGTAGTGGTCTGGAGTAGATAACACAGAATAGTTGGCATAAAGTCAGCCAGTTCGCACCCCTGAGTTGCACATGGAGGAATTCAGATAAGTGTGTGGTTTAACTCTGGTGTCACCTGTAGAACTGGAAATCTTCTTACTGCAACGAATAAAAAGTTTTAAGTTTTCAGAAAAACCAGAAGTAACCAAACCCCCAAAACGATGCTTACTAAAAAGCCCCAAATAAAATCAAGAATTATTATTTTTAAATGCCTTCTAGTTTAGTGATCCTTCCTTTCAGGATTACTTCTAGTATGAAGTGAAATTCTACTGAATTTGCTTGCAAAGTTTTTGAGGCCATACAACTCAATAGGATAAAGATTTCAAGCATTTTTACAGGAGTTGGTGGTACATTCTCTTAATGGATATTAAGACTGCTTTATGACACTGGAGTTTGGAACTGGTGAAGAACCAGAGACAAGTAACACTGCACAGAGAAAGTAGAATTTTGTATCCTGAGAGGGTTAAATGTGGGTTCCCGGAATGTGCTCATTTATCTGACAGGCAAAGTTAGAACACCTTTACATTTCATTTTAACTCAAGTTGCTACTCAGAGTAACTTGGGAGACAGGTGACAGGATGTCTCATCAAAATGAAACTAGAATTGCCCTGCTGAGATTCCACCTGCTATACAAAAGTGCGTCAACTTGCCAAACAGGAAGAATTACCAGACTCTGGCAGATCTTGAGTCTGTATGAGTTAAAAGCGACTCATTAGGGTTGTAAGACTAAGCACTAGAGAATGTACACTGTCAGCTAGAACCCTCCACCTTAAAACTGCAGATTTGTTTAACTTTTTTTTTTTTTTTTCTTATCATAGGAGTGAAAAAAACATCCCACGTTCTAGTGTAAATTTCCCTTCTCAAGGGTTTCAGAGCATCCATAAAACCAAGGCTTTGACCCTTGGTCACCTGATGAAGGAATTCTTGTTGGAATCACAGATTCTACAGTTAAAAACTAAGTTTTTTGTGGTAAATAGTAAAATAAATGAATAAGCTACTGGCCTTTTAATCTGGTTTGGGAAATGTACTTCTGAATGTACGTACCTGCTGCATTTAGCATTTCTAAAAAGTACCACTCTGTAAGAGCAATTCCCTCAGTAGCTTTTCATCTCTCTCACTAGTCATTTAATTTGCTTTCTCCCATTATGTCACAGTGTAGCACTGCTCAGGTCACCAATTCCTCAAAATAAAATGAGGCTGATAGCAGGGGCTGCTACAACATGGTCAGAATTAGAATACAAACAAAAATAACTCATACCTGCACAAGTTCTGTGCAGATTAATGACACGTCATCCCCCCACATCTCCAGAGGATACTGGGACAATATTAGTACTATATAGTTTTCTTTGGTTTAAGATAATATGCCCACAGCACAGAATATCATGGACTTGAAAGCAAATAAACCAGCAGTGGTATCCTCATTGCACTAAACAATCACTTGAAATGCATTTAATTTCACACCATAGTAAGTACAACTGAAATCACCAAAAGCATATTAATGAAATAGTCCATTTATTTTACACCTGATTGTTATGCAGTTTGCAGATGTCATATCTCAGAATGGTTTGCATTGAAAGTACCCCGATATTTTGTGGGTTAGTAGCCACATTTATGTCTGTAAGTCAGTATTTTCCCACTAGAGAGGGAAGATCTATCAGAAGACACTCGAGTTTTCAGATGTCTCCCTGAAAATTTTATTTTCTTTCAGAATCTGTCTTTAGGTGGAACCTCCAAGCAAAGGAAACATGCAGTTAAATGCTCATTTGGAAAGCTCTGCCTTAGTTTCTGGATCATCTTCATGCAGCTTAGCATCATAGATTCATGTGGATTGGAAGGGACCTTTAAAGGTCGTCTAGTCCAACTCCCCTGCAATGAGCAGGGACATCTTCAACTAGATAAGGCTGTGCAAAGCTGCACCCAACCTGATCTTAAATGTTTGCAGGGATGGGGGCTTCCATCCCTTACCTGCACTGCATTCACTTTGGGCCTTTTTGCACGTATTTAGATTTTTCAAATGTTTTTGATTTGGCTTCCCTCCCCCCCAAGTTTAAGGTTATTAATGATAGTTTAGCTTTTCTCACTTTTTTTTTTTTTTGTTCGTACCTCAGCAATAGTTACTAGCAGATTTATGTCACAAGTAGAAAATGTCTCTAAACTCTTTTGAAACTACTGTTTTGTTCTTTTACCTTCACAAACATTGTATCTAACCCTATGGGTTCTGGAATCCGAATCCGTTACTAAGTTTGTGGGCATGACCACAACATAATTCTAGGTAATTAAAATATTAACAGCTATCACCGTAATAGGGGCTAGCAGCAGCAACTCAATACTTGACAGCCACTGGCAATCTGCTTACGACTTCAATTTCTAAACTATAGTGTTGTCAGGAACTAAGACCTCAGGGAAAACAGATATATCTATTATTTTTGCATTTCTAGATCTTTTTGGAAGGTTGCTACGGGCACAGAGTATTATAATTCTTTGTTCTGTCCCCCAGACAATGCTTGCAGCAGCTGTGTCCCAAGCCTGTAAGCAGGCAGATGACCCATAAAATCTGAATTCAAAAGAGAGAAAACAAGAGACACTTCGATAGACCTTATAAGCGACTGTTTACTATTCTGAGGGAAAAAAATCAAGTCTCATGGAACAAGCTGGAGAAGACAAGTGTGAACAAATAGATGACAAAACACCAATATGAAGAACAACTCTTCTCAGATTGGCAGGGGTTCTAAAGAGGATGTGGCGATTCTAAAAAACCCATGCTGAACAGCTCTGGCTTTTACACAAATTGTAGGATACTGAAACATACTGTGATTCTCCCCATGCTACCTTCCTATCTCTGCCCTTTCATCACCCAAGAACACTAGAACACTCCCAGTGCATGTTACAAACTTGGAAAATGCATCCAGCTTTCGCCTGTAAATATTTAAGAAGTTATAGTAACATTAAATGCCGTGAAACTCTGCATCTAGCCCAGTTCACCTCTGTTTATGGGCATCTGCGGGAAGTATTTTGCCAAGCCACAGCGGCAGGACAAGCCATTCCTGCTGAACTCGCAGCCAGACCAGCCAGGGGTGCTGGGCCAGCACAGGCCTCCCCCACGTCCTGCAGACACAGAGCACCTACTTTATTCGCTGATTACAAAATCTTGCGAGATTTCTGTCCTTCGCAGAGATCATGACATTAAGAAAAAACACAACAAACGCGAACAAACCGCAGTGAGCTCCCTCCTTGGCCAAACTGCTCTAGCACCGCAGGCGGGGATCCGCCCCTGGCGGAGGCTCCGCACAGCGCGGTCCAGCTCCTCCGGCAGCCGAGGCCGACCCTGCCCGCCGACGCGGCATCGCTGCCCGGGCGCTAGAGCCGGCCCTGCCCCGGACGTCTCCCCAGCGGGCCTCGGCAGCCGAGGCGGCCTGCTCGGCGCCCGCCTCGAAACTCTCCGGCGGGACGGAGGGCGGCCAAGCCGGGAGCTGCTCCCCGCGCCCGCCTCCCCCCGGCACC
>VZRU01011551.1:50069-66679 GCA_013398155.1 Pedionomus torquatus
GGGGGGCGGCCTCCAACTTTCCTTGTCCCGGGAACTACGGCCGCCCCGGGGGATGCCTGGTGTTTGGCGGAGAGAAATACGTGGGCAACGTGGGCTTTGTGGAGGGACCTTACGCTGTAGGGCCGCCCGGAGCTCGGGGAAGTGCTTTTCTTCCAAGGGTGCTGAGCCATCGCTTGCTGCCTGGGGCTTTTCCCACGGCGACCTTTACCGTGTTTCGGCACGTTTAATTGCTTTGGTCTTGGATTATCTTACTGGTAAGGCTCCGGCGATTTTTCCTTTAGTCGAGTTTGGATGCTCAGGTTTTTCACACGCGTGTGTGAGTGTGTTCCCACAGCGTCCTAGACGCTCTCCAATGATCCAAGCTGTGACCCTCTGCTTTTAGAAGCTGACAACCGAGGGTACAAGAGTAGGTAGAGGCTATAATGCTGTGATGCAGGTTGTACCAAAAAGCCTATGGGCATAGACATCGGCTGAAAAATTGCTTGTTAAAAGACTGAGTTCCTTGAGGCAGTACCTGCTGTCCTTGTGTCCTCAGTGAACAGAGGGTACACTGTGATCCACATGCTGTGCATACATGAATGTGGTAAACAGCCGTGTGTTTAGAACCTTCTTCACTTTGTCTGTGATTGTGTATTAGCACCTGGCACCTTTGTGTTTGTGTGTGTATACTGAAACATCCATGTCAGCTGAAACATCTATGTTTCAGTATCCACATATATATTTATGTACATAGATATATGTACTTCCTCTGCCCTAAAATGTAGTATTTTAATGTGTGGTCATTAACTGAAAGCTAATGGAGTAAATACTTAAGAAAGTGTTTAAGCATGAAAATGCTTTTTTTGATTTTATAAATTATTCTTTCTTATTTTGCTAAGCCATTCTCCACTGTAAATTGTCAAAACCTTTAGATAAGTCTGAACAAATAGATGGCCAACATTCCTTGCTCTGCTGCTGCTTGGGGTGCTTTCGCAGAAGGCTCTGTTACAATTCCTCCCATTATTAAAGAAAGCCAGTTACTAGGAGTTGGTGACTGCTTTTATGTATTTCCAGTAAAGTCTGTTTCTCTGATTATTACAGGTATGCTTACTGCCAAATTTTTATTGATACTTGTTGGGGTTTCATATGTATGTGTACCTTAAACTGGCAGAGTTTCGTATTGCAAAGTTTGCATATGTTCTCAGCAATGCATAATGAGACAATCTTTTTTCAGCGTTGAAAGTATAATTAATTATTCATATTTTCTGAGTAAGCAGTTCAATAATGAAGGAAAGGGCAGGAATCAACCAACCTGGAGTGTCGAATCATGCAAATTCACTCATTCACTGGAGTGCCAGGACATTTGACAGGTGGGAAATACAGAGGGTCAGACTGAAAGCTGTAGCTTTCTTTCATCCTTACTCATGTGTCTTTGTTTAAAATTTTGGTAGTTTCATTAGCTGAGGAACTGAGAAGTATTAGTTCTAGCTAATATTAGAACAGGAAAAAAACATTAGCTATACTTGCTGGAGCAGGAATGGAGCTAATTCACCTTAAGTGAATCAGTAAGAGGTAGTACTAAAACCATGCAGGGGGTTCCTTTTGTTTTGGCATGATTATGATCACTTTATTGGGACTGTGAACAGAGATTTGATTGTATAATGGAGTGTTTATATATCACAAAAATTGCAGACTGGATTCATCTAAGAAATTGTATATTTGATCCGTTCCTGTATCTCTGTAGCTCTAGAGAATTGCTCCTTTATCTGCTAGAACTGTTCTAAACCAAATGTTTTTCTCAGTCTTGGATTTTATGTATAGTAAGAAATAATAAACAATAATTTTACATATACATTATCTGATCGGTCTGTTCATTGACATCTAAGGGGTTAAAGATGAAGAAGATTTGAACTTGAGTATTTAAATCTTGTTGCAGAGTCAGAATTTAAACTAGAAGTTAATTACTGTAATCTTAGGCTGGTCTGGAGGGGGAGCTAGTGTCAAAGCAAAATGTGGCAATTTTTTTCTAGATTCAAAAGCTTGCTGTTTGGTCATAGAATATGCTTCTAATACTATAAGGAAAACAAACGTAGGTGATGCATACTATGTATGGTTGCGTTAATATGCATCTCTTTTATATGATGAATATAGTCTGCAAGTGAAGTGATATGTGTGTATTTTAGGGAAATTGCATGGCTGTTTTCCTATTATGCAACAATAACTATCTTCAAAGAACTTTGGAGTTGCAATATCAAGCCCTCATAAATCATGAAATGTCAGAATTAAGGATTCTTGTAGGATCTGTAATTTGGCCTGTAAATGTACAGTTAAATATTTCACTTTTCCCTACTAGATTTCTTTCATTATATAGCACAGAATGACATATATTGTGTTGTGAGCAATATGGAATCTTTTTTCTTGGTATCGAATAATGAATGGCCTCACTATTTGTTATGTGCTGTTCATACTGCACCTTCTTAATTTCCTCTTTTGCTGTTTCATTACCTTCAGTCTCTAGTGCCTTGCATGTTTTGCTAGTAATGTTTTCACAGGAGTCTCTGGAGATGTGTTATGTGTCCCTTTGTGTTGAATATCCAATTTAGGGTCTTCATGAAATGATTTTTCAGAATAATCTATCCGTGTTTTAATGATTTGCATGTTCTAAAATGTTTTCTCTTAAAGGTCTGTCTCCCCATGTAATTTACTAACAATAGCCTGGCTTTTTTTCATTATTTTTTATAGATGTCTTAATAGGGATCCATGAACACATATGCTAGAAAAGACCTCGCTGCTTGATTTGTAGTATGGTATCTATTGATGTAGACTGCAAGTATAAATACTTAGATCTGTTGCAGCGTTGCAGCCCCAAGACACCAAGTCCAAAATTTTGATGAGGAGTAGGTTGCCTGTTGAAAAGTTTTTTGCTTTGTTTGTTTGTTTCTTTAAAAAAGATTATTTGCTTGCAAGGAACAAGAAGAAAATAAAATTCTCCAGGACATTACTAACTCCCTCTCTTTTCCTGCAATAACTATCTTAACAGCACCTTGCAAACTTTTGTGTGCATATGGCATGGTCCTTAAATAATATAGTGTTATCAATTACATTTTTTAAAACATCTTGTTCAGTAACACAGCAAGAGTGCCTTGCACACAAGAGCACAGAGAACTAAATTAGATAGTCTTTAATTTTTGAGACGTAACTATAATTTTTATTTTTTTTTAAACTGAAGGTTAGGCTTTTGGTAGTTATCTGTTTAAAAAACTAATTTGCACATAAAAGAAAATGTTCAACACACTAGATTAAAAAAGACAACAACCCTTATGCACAGGAGGAAACCTTCTATCTTGTGAGATTCCATTGTAGCATATAAGTCTTTAGAAAGGCTGACATGTGTATGTTTTGCCATGAGAATTCTGTCACTTGAGCTAGCAGAAAATGGGATACTAGAGTAATTAGTAATCCATCTGTGATCTCAATGATATGATCTGTGAATGGGTTTTGAGATTTTTAAGTATTTCAAAGTAGTGACAAAACTAGAATTTTGTGTTCTATTCCAGGCTCTAGGAATGATCATGTTCTGGTAGATGCTGGATTTTCTGCTTATTCCTTCTGTGACATCTACTTAAATATCTTCCTATCCCAATCTAATCTTTTTATGCCCTATTCTAAAATTTTTATCACAGTCCTGTTTCCCCCATCTGAACAGTTATTGTCTGTTATAGGCTTATTGTCTGAGATTCAGAACTGCTGTGCAGGGACATTTTAACAAATTTTACCCAATTGTTCTTTCACTTTTTGAATCCTATCCAGTTCCTGTCTCCTGGTCTCAGGCTTCTATCCACTATCCTCAGCTTCTGTCCTGGGTTGAGAGGCCCAGGACTAACTTTTCTTCTGATGCTGGGAAAATTGCACTTGTATCATAGAATCATAGAATGGTTAGAGTTGGAAGGGACCTTGAAGATCATCGAGTTCCAACCCCCCTGCCATGGGCAGGGACAGCTCCCACTACAGCTCAAAGCCCCATCAAGCCTGGCCTTAAATACTTCCAGGGATGGGGCATCCACAGCTTCTCTGGGCAACCTGTTCCAGTGTCTCACCACCCTCACAGGAAAGAATTTTTTCCTAATATCCGATCTAAATCTCCCCTCTTCCAGTTTAAAACCGTTAACCCTTGTCCTATCACTACACTTCCTGACAAAGAGTCCCTCTCCTGCTCTCCTGTAGGCTCCCTTCAGATACTGGAAGGCTGCAATAAGGTCTCCCCGGAAAGGAGGACTTTTTGGTGGACACTTGTGATGTGGTGTGTTATGGACTAGACAAGCAGTCTGTATAGTGGGTGGGGAACTGGCTGACAGCCCACACCCAGAGAGTGGTGGTAAACGGCTCCTTTTACAAACTGTCAGCCTGTCACAAGTGGGGTCCCCCAGGGATTGGTCCTGATCCCAGCACTGTTTAATATCTTCATAAGTGATCTGGATGATGGGATCAAGTGTACCCTGATGAAGCTTGCTGATCATACCAGACTGAGTGGGGAAGGGGATACTTTGGAAGGGAGAGCCACCCTTCAGGAAGACCTGGAGAGGCTGAAAGTGGGCTAACAAGAACCTTATGAAGTTCAACAAGGACAAGTGTAAGGTCTTGCACCTGGAAAAACATAATCCAGGACTGCAGCACAGGCTGGGATCTACCTGGCTGGGGAGCAGCTCTGTGGAAAGGGACCTTAGGGGACCTGGTTGACAATAATGTCAATATGAATGAGCAGTGGGCTGCTGGGGCAAAGGCAGCCAACAGGATGCCGGGTTGTATCAACAAGGGCATCACCAGCAGGGATAAATAAGTCATTATCCCACTCTATTGAGCTCTTGTCATGCCACACCTGGAATACTGTATTCAGCTTCGGTCCCTGCTATACAAAAAAGCTGTGGGCAGGCTGGAGAGGGTCCAGAGAAAGGCCTCCAAAGGACTGGGAAGCCTGCCATAAGAGGAAAGGCTGAGAGAACTGGGTTTGTTCAGCCTTGAAAAAAGAAGACTTATAGGAGACCTTATCACCATGTTTCAGTATTTAACGAGTGTCTTACAAAGGACGTGGAGATTCCCTTTTTATACAGAGTTACATGGAAAAGATGAGTGTAATGGGTGCACGTTACTCCTGGGGAGATTCTGATTGGACACACAGGACAATTTTTCACAATGAGGACAATCAGCCATTGGAAGAATCTCCCCAGGGATGTAGTGGCTTCCCTGACAGTGGACACTTTTAAGATTCAACTGGACAGGGTGCTGGGCCATCTTGGGTAGACTGTACTTTTGCCAAGAAGGGTTGGACGGACAGTCTTTGAGGTCCTTTCCAGCCCGGTATTCTATGATTCTGTGATCCATGTCTGAGATCCAGTTCGAAAGTGTGATATATGTGGAAGCTCAGGCAGGCCACTGTCCTGGGTTGAGGGGCCCAGGACTAACTTTCCTTCTGATGCTGGGAAAACTGTACTTTTTGAGGACTCTAGTGTGTGAGTTCATGAAAATATTTACTTTATGGCCACCCAGGCTCTGTGAGATTTAGTGTCTCAGTGTTTTTGAGCCTTGCCAGGTGCAGGGACAAGAAGGAGCAAGAGGGGTCATCAGATGACAGGGTAATTGTCTGCATGACAATAAATTGTTATGGGTTTTCTGAAACCATAACAGCTACAAAGGAGAAATTTAGAAATGTTGTCTCGGAATATAGGAATGACATCAAGGGAACCAATGCTTACCTAGAGATGACACTTGCAAGGGAGATCAAAGACAGAAAGAAGGGTTTCTTCAGGTACTTCAGTAGTAAGATGCTGGGCAAGTGAAATGTGGGCTTGTTTCTGAATGTGATGTCATTTAGTGACAGTGGATATGGATAAGGCTGAGGTATGCAGTGCCATCTTTGCCTTACTGAGTCTTTGCCAACAGGGTCTCCCAGGCCTCTGTGCTTAGTGTCAGGATTTGAGGAGAGTAGCTAACAGCAGTGGCTGAGTCAAGGATTATTGAGACAACTTGAATCATACAAGTCCATGTGGCCAAACAGACTGCGTCTGAGGATGTTGCTAGAGCTGCTGAAAGTCACAGTGAGGTGCCTGCCCGTCATCTTTCAAACATCTTGGGTATCGGGAGAGCTTTCTGATGCAAGAAAGGCATATATTGCACCCTTCAAAAAAGGCCAGCATACAGAACAAGATACTACAAAGCTGGCTAGCTTCCTTTTTGTTGCTGGGAAAATAAGGACATGGGTGTTCTTGGAACACATTTCTGGGCACAAGAAGAAGGAAGTGATTTGCAACAGTTGGCATGGATTTATCAAAGGTAAATCCTGCATGACTAGCCTGATTGCACTCTGTGGTATAATGGCTGAGTTTTTTGATGAGAGGACAACTGGATTTAATTTACCTTGACTTTAGCAAGGCTTTCAACTTTGTATCCAACAATATTCTTGTACACAAATTTGGATATTACAATCTGAGTGTATGGTGAACTAGATGAGTAAAAGACTGGTTGGTTGGATGGATGGACGGACTCAAAAAGAGGTGGTTAATATGTGATATATGGAAGTTGTTAGCAAGCGGAGTACTGTAGGGTTTCATCCTGAGAAGGTGATGGTGTGTGCTTTTGTGCTCGCAGATGACACCAAATTGGGGGACACAGTTTATGTGTATGAGGACATGGCTGCCATTCAGCTGGACTTTGGCACTGGGGACACAAGGCCTATCTGGAGCTTTATAAAATTCAACCAGGACAAATGTGAAGTCCTGCAGCTGGGAAGGAAAGGTGTCTTGCAGTGATACTGGCTGGGAAGCAGCTCTACTGGAGAAACCTAGGGTTCTGTTGGAGACAGTACTCTGACTATGGGTCAGCAGCAGTGTGCCCCTGCAGAAAAGAAGGGCAATAACATCCTGGGCTGTATTAACAGTAACATAACCAATAGATGGAGAGAAGTGATTATCCCTCTTTATTTGGTGCTCATTAGAATGCATCTAGAGTACTTCACTCAGCTTTGGGACCCTCAGTACAGGAATGACATTGATAAACACAAGTGAGTTCGTTAGAGGGCTACCAAGATGGTTAAGGAACTGGAGCACTTGTCCTGTGAGGAGAGGCAGAGAGACTGGGTTTGTTCAGCTGGGGAAGAGGTGGCTTCAGGGGGACCTAACAACAATCTGCTGGTTGAGGAGATAGCTGAGAAGATGAAGTCACACTCTTTACTGAGGCATGTAGTCGGAGGCCATGAGGCAGTGGTTATAAAATGAAACAAACAAGGTTCAGGCTGGATGTCAGGCAAAGCTTCCTCCCCATGAGCATAGTCAAGCTGTGGAAGAGGTTGCCCAGAGAAGCTGTGCAGCCTCTGTCTTAGAGGTTTTCAAGACCGAAGTGGATAAAGCTGAGTAACCTGTTCTGATCTCCTAGTTGAANGATATATGTGGAAGCTCAGGCAGGCCACTGTCCTGGGTTGAGGGGCCCAGGACTAACTTTCCTTCTGATGCTGGGAAAACTGTACTTTTTGAGGACTCTAGTGTGTGAGTTCATGAAAATATTTACTTTATGGCCACCCAGGCTCTGTGAGATTTAGTGTCTCAGTGTTTTTGAGCCTTGCCAGGTGCAGGGACAAGAAGGAGCAAGAGGGGTCATCAGATGACAGGGTAATTGTCTGCATGACAATAAATTGTTATGGGTTTTCTGAAACCATAACAGCTACAAAGGAGAAATTTAGAAATGTTGTCTCGGAATATAGGAATGACATCAAGGGAACCAATGCTTACCTAGAGATGACACTTGCAAGGGAGATCAAAGACAGAAAGAAGGGTTTCTTCAGGTACTTCAGTAGTAAGATGCTGGGCAAGTGAAATGTGGGCTTGTTTCTGAATGTGATGTCATTTAGTGACAGTGGATATGGATAAGGCTGAGGTATGCAGTGCCATCTTTGCCTTACTGAGTCTTTGCCAACAGGGTCTCCCAGGCCTCTGTGCTTAGTGTCAGGATTTGAGGAGAGTAGCTAACAGCAGTGGCTGAGTCAAGGATTATTGAGACAACTTGAATCATACAAGTCCATGTGGCCAAACAGACTGCGTCTGAGGATGTTGCTAGAGCTGCTGAAAGTCACAGTGAGGTGCCTGCCCGTCATCTTTCAAACATCTTGGGTATCGGGAGAGCTTTCTGATGCAAGAAAGGCATATATTGCACCCTTCAAAAAAGGCCAGCATACAGAACAAGATACTACAAAGCTGGCTAGCTTCCTTTTTGTTGCTGGGAAAATAAGGACATGGGTGTTCTTGGAACACATTTCTGGGCACAAGAAGAAGGAAGTGATTTGCAACAGTTGGCATGGATTTATCAAAGGTAAATCCTGCATGACTAGCCTGATTGCACTCTGTGGTATAATGGCTGAGTTTTTTGATGAGAGGACAACTGGATTTAATTTACCTTGACTTTAGCAAGGCTTTCAACTTTGTATCCAACAATATTCTTGTACACAAATTTGGATATTACAATCTGAGTGTATGGTGAACTAGATGAGTAAAAGACTGGTTGGTTGGATGGATGGACGGACTCAAAAAGAGGTGGTTAATATGTGATATATGGAAGTTGTTAGCAAGCGGAGTACTGTAGGGTTTCATCCTGAGAAGGTGATGGTGTGTGCTTTTGTGCTCGCAGATGACACCAAATTGGGGGACACAGTTTATGTGTATGAGGACATGGCTGCCATTCAGCTGGACTTTGGCACTGGGGACACAAGGCCTATCTGGAGCTTTATAAAATTCAACCAGGACAAATGTGAAGTCCTGCAGCTGGGAAGGAAAGGTGTCTTGCAGTGATACTGGCTGGGAAGCAGCTCTACTGGAGAAACCTAGGGTTCTGTTGGAGACAGTACTCTGACTATGGGTCAGCAGCAGTGTGCCCCTGCAGAAAAGAAGGGCAATAACATCCTGGGCTGTATTAACAGTAACATAACCAATAGATGGAGAGAAGTGATTATCCCTCTTTATTTGGTGCTCATTAGAATGCATCTAGAGTACTTCACTCAGCTTTGGGACCCTCAGTACAGGAATGACATTGATAAACACAAGTGAGTTCGTTAGAGGGCTACCAAGATGGTTAAGGAACTGGAGCACTTGTCCTGTGAGGAGAGGCAGAGAGACTGGGTTTGTTCAGCTGGGGAAGAGGTGGCTTCAGGGGGACCTAACAACAATCTGCTGGTTGAGGAGATAGCTGAGAAGATGAAGTCACACTCTTTACTGAGGCATGTAGTCGGAGGCCATGAGGCAGTGGTTATAAAATGAAACAAACAAGGTTCAGGCTGGATGTCAGGCAAAGCTTCCTCCCCATGAGCATAGTCAAGCTGTGGAAGAGGTTGCCCAGAGAAGCTGTGCAGCCTCTGTCTTAGAGGTTTTCAAGACCGAAGTGGATAAAGCTGAGTAACCTGTTCTGATCTCCTAGTTGAATTGACTTTGAGCAGGAGGCTGGATAGGGGATATCTTGAGGTCCCTTCCAATCTGTATTACTCTGTGAGTCTACAGCTGTGGATCCTTAATTCCATTTATACTGGTACGCAGTCAGTACAGACAGAATATGCAGGTGACTCAGCTATAGCATATCGAAACAAAATCAGCTGTTACAGTGAGCTTGATGAAAATATACGTGTGTCAGGATATGCATTTTGCTGTCTTTTAGGAAGATGCATGTGGATCTTAAAGAGCACAAGTGGTTAAAGTTTTTAAAGTAAAAATAGCCTTTTGCAATGGGGCATAAGTGTATTTTTCTGTAGCGTTACTTGGAAAGGGGAAAAAATGTTTTGTGTACAATGAAAACAACTGAAGTAGCTCAGCTTTGAGAGGGACACCTGGCACACAATGGGTCATCTTGAAAGACCTTTGGCAACTTAAAAGAAACTGAAAAATTAATCTTACAAGGAACTATCTGGCAGCCTCAAAAATAGGTGATCTTTCTGGGTCATTTTCCATTTGATATGTATGTAAATTCATATTGCATCATTTCAAGGTGGTGATTTTCTGACTAGGTGTTAAATCAGTTGCAATAAATTCTGAGGGTTTCACACACACACCCCCCCCCGCCCNACATGATTGTTTCTGTCTGTTCTTTTTCCCCTTCTGTCCCTCCTCCGTGTTTTCAAAGTGAGAATGGGGAACAAATAAAAGAAGAGAAGCAGTCATAAGGAACCCAATAAATGTTTTGGAAGACTTATGGCTACAAGTCTTACAAACAGAAGAGTTGCCTGTAGGAAAGAGCTATTGTTAAATGACAGGCTGGGAATATTTTTTTTTTTTTCCCTAATTTTAAAAATACAATTTTTGTTGAAATTCAAGTATTAAATGCTACATGAAGAAGTCTTTGAATGGCCCTTTTCCGAGGTTCTGCCCCTTGATGTGTACTTCCTAACCTGCAGTCTTTGGGGATCCTCCCTAAGGTGGTTGGTGATTTCTGTAGCAAAGAATAGTTTCCACAGAATCAAGCATTTTACTCTACTTCCATCAAATACTAGTTATTAGTAAAGCTTAATTTACATCTTTTGTTTTCAGGTGTAATACATTCAAAATAAAATGAAACACTGCAGATATTCGTCATTCTAGAATTTGGTGGTTTGTGCTGCTACAATTGCTTTATGGTAACAATATTAATTCTGAACATAAACGTTTTTTAGGAGACTGCTTTCATTACATGTTTGCTTCATAACTTTGTAGTGATAAGATGAATAATTTTCTGTAGTATTAGAGAGTTACCTTTTTGAGACAGTTAATAGCAATGAATATCACCATGACATTATAAGATATAATAATATATATTGCAAGGTAAAGACTGTTTTTAGAAGCTTGTGGAACATTGCTGTGAGCATCTTATGGAAGTTAATTCTGGCTTGCTGTGTGTTAGAATCTTTCTTCAAAGCATCACTCTTCCAAAAGATTTTATTATAAAAGAACAGTAAGAATTCTGTTCCAACAACTTCACAGTGTTCATCTTCAGTTTATTAAAGTACTTCTGTTGAACTCCACTATAATTTGATTAGAACTTGCACAGTGTCATAGTAACTTTTTATGGTAAGCTTGATTTGTATGGGTCCAAATATATTTGTCAGGCTTTTTGGAGTTTAAAGTTCTTTAAAGTTTTTGCCTTTGAGGAGATTTCTGTTGATCAAGTGACCTGTTTAAAAAATATGAGCTTTCAAATTGCCTGGAGCCTTTGTCTTTAGCCTCTATTTATTATCATGAAATATGTAATATACCAGAAACTTGTATACAGTTTTTTTTTGGTATTTATTTTTGGTGTTTATTATTTATTAGTTGTTTTTTTGTTTGTTTCTGGATGTTGGGTAAGCAACTTCATTTGTTTGACAGTCAGTATGGATATTCATGCATTAGATGATTCTATCCTTGAGACTGAACAGGTTTTGTTGTTGTGGTGTATGTAGTGTGTTCATGGTGTCTTTTCTCTCCCTCCTCTCTCCCACCCCAAGCTGAATAAGACTGGGCAAATTATGTCTTCAGTTTTTCTCAGCTGTAAGTTTTTGTTCCTTATTTAGGGCAAGGGTTGAATTCACAGAAGAAAAATCTTATTTTTTAAAAAAAAACCCAAATTCCTAATTTTGTTTTCCCTATTTATGATTCTGTCTCACTGAGACACTTTTGTGGTGGTGTGCTATGCTTTGGTATGCTTAGATAGTTTCTGCTTCCTTTTTATGTTTTTTAGTTTTTTAAAAAGGTTTGGAAAGATTTGCTTGTAGTTCACCATCTTCTATGTGCCTGTCTTTACCTTTCTATTTAGTTCTGTTCTGCTGGGATTTTTTCTTTTTTTCTGTAACAGTGCAACATCTTACTTTTGACCCCATTGCTTGGGGTGTTTTTGCTGTTGGGACAGTATGAATGTCACCATTCTCCTGATTTGGCCCATGGTTTAGGATGCAGTGGCATTGGAAGGTGTTTTCCTTGAGTTGTCTTTCTTCGCAGATGCCTAGTCAGTGTGCTGGATTTTGGAATGGACTGCTAGACATTCTCTCTGCAAGTTTTGGTCTCTTTTAACTTCAGTTTTAACTGGACTAAATATCAATACTGTTCAGTTTGCCCTACCAGGCTGTGAAGATGGGTTGCAGTTTGGGTAATATGAGAGTTTACATTACCTCTGTGACAACATCTTCAAATCTGCAGATCTGAATAGATTTCATGTACTTCCTAGGGAGCAGTGGATGTTGTCCCTTAGCAGGTTGTTGATGGTTTCTTCTGATGTAATTTTTTTCCTTTAGTGGCAGCAGGGCCCTTGGAATGCACGTGAGAAAGCCCCTTTATCTTTCTTCTTCACTTGACTAAAATGGACAGGGCTTTTACAGAGGGATTCAGTATAAACTAGAGAAAAGAAACATTGGTCTCCTGAGGAACTAGACTTACATGTAAGATCCAGACAGTTCAACGTAATTTAAAATGCTTGTTTTATTTTCCTGTATAATATATTACAGTGCCATGCATATGTAATGACAGATAATAATTTTGCAGATTTTGCATCTACAGAAGTGCAGAGAGAACATTGTCTCTGTTCAGTTGATTGCTCTTCAGGTCTCTCTACGTATGTGCACAAAATCACTTGCCTGCAGTTTATCCTCTGGCATACTGAACACCCCTCAGATATACCCCTAGTTGCTTCAAAGTATTGGGCCAAGAATAGGAAATATCCTGACTACTGAAATTAGGCAGTAAGGTCATAAAACTATGTCTTAAAATGTAACAGGATATGCTGGTATCTCTCAGCCAGAGATGTTTTTATCCTAGACTTCACAGAGTGAGCTTGAGATACCATTTTACAGAATGTTGATTTTTGCTTACTTCCAAGTCCACTGTTTGCCGAAGTCCTACAGGAGATGAGATCATGCTGTCCTGTCTTGCAGACAGTTATAACTTTGTGAGTTACAATTGTGTAATTTTCATTTAGGGCTTTCAGGACTCTGCCTTTTGTGGCACATTTTCTTAGGTAGCTTCTGAGTGAGTATGTCTACTATTCCAACTGTATCAAGCTCAGCTTCACTACTTGAATGCTGTGGCTGCTTAGGGTGGGCTTTTTCATTCTTCATGAATATGAAAGGGGAACTGTCAGATTTGTATGCCTACCTAAGTGTATTAGTTAGGTGGATATGTGTCTACAGTGTTCACTGTAGTGAATGTGTTCACCATTACAATCGATTCCCTGCTGAAACAAACTCAAAATATTTTTTTTTCTATGTGGCAATTTTTTCTCATTGGTTTTATTATCTGTGCTTTCTCATTCCACAATTCTGATATTTAAGCAGGGATCACTTGTGCCATTTTTCCCAGAAAACACTCCATATTATGGGCATACCTGAATCCACTGCCCTTTCATAAAGGCATTTTTTTGTTTGGCAACCTGCTCTCTTTCTTTCCTTATGTTAGTTGGTTTTTTGGTCAACCTTTGCAAGACCACTCTCAATGATCTTTGCATGCTTATGGTAATCGAGAGAAGTGCCCAAAGACTGGAGGAAAGCAAATGTCACTCATGTCTTCAAGAAGGGCAAGGAGGACACAGAGAACTACAGGCCAGTCAACCTCACCTTCGTTCCAGGGAAGGTGATAGAACAACTAATCCTGGAAACTGTTTCTATACATGTGAAGAACAAGAAATTAATCACAAGTAGTCAGCATGGATTTACTAAAGGGAAGTCATGCTTGACCAAGTTTAATAACCTGGAAATGATGAAATGACTGGCTTGGTAGATAAGGGGAGAGCAGTGGATATTGTCTGCCTAGACTTCAGTAAGGCTTTTAATTAACACTGTCTCCCATAAAATCATCATAGAGAAACTGATGAAGTATGGGTTGGATGAGCAGACAGTGAAGTGGATCGAAAACTGGCTTTCTGGCTGAGTCCAGACAGTGGTGATCAGTAGCATGAAGTTTAATAAGCAAGTAACAAGCAGTGAGCCCCAGGGGTCAATATTGGGACCAGCCCTGTTTAACATCTTCATTGATGATGGGAAACTGTGAGGTGGGGATAATATGCCAGAGAGTTGTGCTGCCATTCAGAGGGAGCTCAAGAGACTGGAGAGATAGGTTGACAGGAACCTCGTGGAGTTCAGCAGAGGGAAATATGAAGTCCTGAGCCTAGAGAAGAACAAACCCATTTGCTGGGGACCAACTGGCTAGAAAGCAGCTTTTCAGAAAAGGACTCAGAGTTCCTAGTGGGAAACAAAGTTGAGCATGAGCCATCAATGTGCATTTGTGGCAAAAAAGGCTAATGGTATCATGGGCTGCATTGGAAGGAATGTTGCCAGCAGTTCAAGGGAGATGATCCTTCTGTTCTACTCGGCACCTGTGCAGCTACACCTGGAGCACTGTGTCCAGTTCTGGGCTCGCAGTACAAGAGGGAAATGGACGCACTGGAGAGAGTCCGGCAAAGAGCCACCAAGATGTTGAAGGGTAGACAGGGATCTGGGGACTGTTTAGCCTAGAGAAGAGAAGGCTTGGGAGAATCTTATCAGTATATAAATATATATAAATACTTGAATATATACTATATATAGTACTTGAATATATACTATATATAAGTATATATAAATACTTGAAGGGAGATACTGGAGGCAAGGTGAGCTGAGAGACAGCGCCCGACAAAAAATGGCTTAATAACTATTTTTAATAAGACAGGCTAAGAAGAGGAAGATAGGTAGCAAGTAAATCTTATGTCCCTTCAGATGCTGGGCATCCTATGTTTCTGCAGCGTAGGTCAGAAGAGCCTGGACTGATTTTTCTGCTGATGCACTTCACAGAGCAGATCCTGTCTGTGGAGAGAAGCTCTATTTTCTGGTCATTTTAGCTGTTACATAGTTCCCTCACAAAAAAACTTGCAGGTATTGTCAGGTCATGCTGTGTTGGCTAAGGCATCTGTATGGTATTTTGAATGTGTTTTACCACAGATTGTTTAGAAGAATAAATAATTGATCTTGATGGCTTTTTTTTTTTTTTTTTATATAGATTTAAATGACTAATTTTTTATGTTTCTAAAAACCTGAGCTAGAAGATGGAGATATGCTTTAGTGTCCCATCAGAAGTGTCAACCAAAATATCAATGACATAATTGACAATAATTGTGAAATGAAAATAATTTCACATGGGTGACAATAAACTTGAAAAATAGGATGCAGAATTGTATCATGTTAATTTCAGAGTGCTGTCTCAAAAGTGCATATAAACAGCCTTTCTCTTACTTGTTTAATGCATATGTAGCTAATGTAAATATGGAAACACTTTTTCACAGTCTGTAGATGTTAATTTAAATTATTTTTTTCTCATGACACTGATGTGAAATGTTGCNCCTGCTGAAACAAACTCAAAATATTTTTTTTTCTATGTGGCAATTTTTTCTCATTGGTTTTATTATCTGTGCTTTCTCATTCCACAATTCTGATATTTAAGCAGGGATCACTTGTGCCATTTTTCCCAGAAAACACTCCATATTATGGGCATACCTGAATCCACTGCCCTTTCATAAAGGCATTTTTTTGTTTGGCAACCTGCTCTCTTTCTTTCCTTATGTTAGTTGGTTTTTTGGTCAACCTTTGCAAGACCACTCTCAATGATCTTTGCATGCTTATGGTAATCGAGAGAAGTGCCCAAAGACTGGAGGAAAGCAAATGTCACTCATGTCTTCAAGAAGGGCAAGGAGGACACAGAGAACTACAGGCCAGTCAACCTCACCTTCGTTCCAGGGAAGGTGATAGAACAACTAATCCTGGAAACTGTTTCTATACATGTGAAGAACAAGAAATTAATCACAAGTAGTCAGCATGGATTTACTAAAGGGAAGTCATGCTTGACCAAGTTTAATAACCTGGAAATGATGAAATGACTGGCTTGGTAGATAAGGGGAGAGCAGTGGATATTGTCTGCCTAGACTTCAGTAAGGCTTTTAATTAACACTGTCTCCCATAAAATCATCATAGAGAAACTGATGAAGTATGGGTTGGATGAGCAGACAGTGAAGTGGATCGAAAACTGGCTTTCTGGCTGAGTCCAGACAGTGGTGATCAGTAGCATGAAGTTTAATAAGCAAGTAACAAGCAGTGAGCCCCAGGGGTCAATATTGGGACCAGCCCTGTTTAACATCTTCATTGATGATGGGAAACTGTGAGGTGGGGATAATATGCCAGAGAGTTGTGCTGCCATTCAGAGGGAGCTCAAGAGACTGGAGAGATAGGTTGACAGGAACCTCGTGGAGTTCAGCAGAGGGAAATATGAAGTCCTGAGCCTAGAGAAGAACAAACCCATTTGCTGGGGACCAACTGGCTAGAAAGCAGCTTTTCAGAAAAGGACTCAGAGTTCCTAGTGGGAAACAAAGTTGAGCATGAGCCATCAATGTGCATTTGTGGCAAAAAAGGCTAATGGTATCATGGGCTGCATTGGAAGGAATGTTGCCAGCAGTTCAAGGGAGATGATCCTTCTGTTCTACTCGGCACCTGTGCAGCTACACCTGGAGCACTGTGTCCAGTTCTGGGCTCGCAGTACAAGAGGGAAATGGACGCACTGGAGAGAGTCCGGCAAAGAGCCACCAAGATGTTGAAGGGTAGACAGGGATCTGGGGACTGTTTAGCCTAGAGAAGAGAAGGC
>VZRU01011551.1:70940-92364 GCA_013398155.1 Pedionomus torquatus
TGTATTCGTAGCCTTGTCTTTGGTAGGATAGGCTTGCTCTTTTGAACTAATTACTGTAACCCATAACAAATAATCATGAAGTTGTACTGCACAAACAATTTCCTTCCTCAAATTCAAACACAGGTTTGTGTCTTATTGAGTTTCTTGACCTTACTTCAAGAGAACAAGTTTAGCTAGCATTTCAGCCTTTATTTCTTCTTCATGTTGTCTGTATTCTCATTTAACAACTTTCTTAATTTGGATTTCCTGACAGATTTTTTTTGTTTTTCTCTCTCAGTAGCCTGTGATTAGAGAGAGTGTTCTCCCTGTGTGATTTCTAAATTTCCTCATTATTTTGGTTAAATTTCTAAAGATGGTTACTACTTTTCCCTTTTCTTAAGTGTTTTGTATTCTTCCACACTTTATCTGCACTTAGTTTTTGTTTCCATAAGCTAGTTTGATTTCAAATCCTTTTTGGCTGCATCAACACTAATAAAGCAGACCGTTTTCTGATACTGAGGACAGCTGGCATGGATTGAGATTTGTCCTTTCTGTTAATCTCTTAGCCTTCAAAACAGGTAGCTGCATGCGCAATACCATTTGGAAGTTTTCCTGGCCATGTGGTAACCCTCAGACTGTTCCAGAGATTGGAAGAGTGCAGTTGGCCTTTATGGGGGGAGTATTTCAAGGCTTGTTCTAACATGGTGATTTCTATGGGAAAGTTTCAGGCATTAGTATATTGATATAACCTTTTAGGTTAACTTTGAGGAAGACAGTAGTCAAGCCAGTTACCAACTAGAGGTTAACCCAGTTCTATCTATGATTTGTTTTCTGAAAGGCCTATTCTGTGGAATAATACTACACCTTGTGTTTTGAATGATTCTGATAGCTGTCTAGTAAAAAGAAAAAAAAAAAAGAACCAAAAAGAAACAAATGACCTCTCTCAACAGTCCCTCATCCACTTAAATTTTCTTGTTTGTTAACTTACAGATCTACACTTTCCTTTTTCCTACTTCTACTTTTTCCTACACTGTAACTTCCTCATTTTAATGTTACATGGCGTGTTTGGCTTCTGTTGCATTCTGGATCTCAGAACAAGTATACAAACCTTTGATATTCAAGATAGGAGTTCCTGCTCCACCCATCTATATCTGTCCTTCCTGAGCCAAATATACCCTCTAACTTTATGTAGTATCCCAGTAAATGTGTAGTGTCACTTGAATCATATTTTTGCTTACTTTCTGAGGTGTCCAGCTTTTCCTGTTTTATTCCCCATAGATTTTTGCATTAGTTTACAGAGATCAGGGAAGCTTGAAATACAGTCTACTGTTTGCCACCTTTTCCTCCCTGTGACCCTTTAACCATGCTCACCACTTGTCACTTTAGAGCCATGATCTATATTAAAGAGGACAGTCTTTGCCTTTAATTTGCTCTCTGGTGATATGAATGACAGCAGATTTTTTAGCTTGCCGGGCTGGGAACACAGATGGCACTTCACCAGGCTGAGAAAAAGTGGGACTCTGGGGAAAAGAAATGTAGCATATGTTTTCCTGGATTTGAGAGAGCCAAGAGAGGTTTAGTGCTTGCAGTGTTTTCCCAAATTTTCTCAAATTTGCACTGCATATGCAAGTGTGTAGTGTATTAGCAGTGACACTGCAGCATTCATGAAACTTTGTAAAGTGAACAATGCAGGGTTGGGAGCACTGAACAACTGTGACCAATCTTCTGGGAGCATTGACATGTGTCAGCCAATTTCATGTATTTTTCAAATAAATGGGAAAGATGATTCAGGTGGTTGGGGCAATATGTCTTGAAGGAGGGGAGCAGGTTAAAAACTTGAGAACTGTACAGTGTCACATTGCTTTATTACATTCTGAGTGACCTACCTCCTAGCAAGTGAAAAAGCTAAAAATGTGATTTTATTTGGGATGTTATTTAATGACTTAATTCTCAGTTTGGCCCTTTACTGTGTCCAGTTTCAAATCAGTGGTTTATGTACTGTATCAATTTTGTAGATTGTTTTTGATTTATGTCTTGAAAAACCATTATGTGTGAAAATTTCAATATCATGAAGGGACTTCATAGCTTATAGCATCTGTTCTATATTTTCTTCTGCTTAGGGTAAGCACTTAATGATACTGAATTTTGCTCCATTAAAAATGGTGTTCTCTTAGAACAAGGTCAAAGTGGTGAAGTAGTATCTGATAAGGAAAAACAAGTTGAAGGAAATCTGTCTTTTAAGCTTGTTTTGAGGAATTTTAAGGAATAACATTTCATAGAATCATAGAATCATCCAGGCCGGAAGGGACCTCCAAAGGTCATCTAGTCTGACCTCCCTGCAGCCACAGGGACACCCCCAACTAGACCTGGTTGCCCAGGGCCTCGCCGAGCCTCACCTTGAATATCTCCAGGGAAGGGGCCTCAACCACCTCCTTGGGCAACCTGTTCCAGTGTTCTACCACCCTTAGAGTAAAGAAATTGTTTCTAATGTTCAACTTAAATCTACCCTTCTCTAATTAAGTCCATTGCCCCTCGTCCTTTCGCAGCAGGCCTTTGTGAACAGACCCTCCCCAGCCTTCCTGTAGGCCCCCTTTAGGTACCGAAAGGCTGTGATTAGGTCTCCCCAGAGCCTCCTCTTCTGCAGGCTGAACAACTCCAGTTCCCTCAGACTATCCTTGTAGCAGAGGTACTCCAGCCCTTTGATCATCTTTGTGGCCCTCCTCTGGACCCTCTCCAACACGTCCATATCCTCCCTGTATTGAGGGCTCCAGACCTGAACACAGTACTCCAGGTGGGATCTCACCAGAGCAGAGTAAAGCAGCAGAATCACCTCTCTGGATCTGCTGGCAACACATCTTTTGATGGAGCCCAGGATGCGATTGGCCTTCTGGGCTGTAAGTGTGCACTGCCTGCTTATGTCCAGCCTCTTGTTCATCAGTCTTGCCAAGTCCCTTTCTTCAGTGCTGCTTTCCAGCACCTCTTCCCCCAGTCTGTACTGATAGCCGGGATTGTTCTGGCCCAGGTGCAGAACCCTGGACTTGCTCTTGTTGAACCTCATGAGGTTCATCTTGGCCCACCTCTCCAGCCTGTCCAGATCCCTCTGGATGACGTACCCTTCCCTCCAGGGTGACAACACCACCACACAGCTTGGTGTCATCTGCAAACTTGCTAATGGTGCATTTAATCCCCCTGTCTAGATCATTGATAAAAATGTTAAACAGTACCGGTCTCAGCACGGACCCTTGAGGGACACCACTTGTGACTGCTCTCCAGCTGGACTTCAGGCCACTGACCACCAATTTCCAATTCTTTATTTTGTTTCAGTAAAGTAGAATTTCATTGAACAATTGTATGACTTTCTCAAACCTGTGGTAGTCAAAGCTTCCTTGAAGGAGAACCTAAACTCTAAAAAGTTGAACCAGAGAAAGAATCCTTGCACTTCAGCGCAAACCAGCTAATCCTGAGAGCCTTTCTTCTGTGTGCAGTACAAGTTACATGATTTGACTTTGGTCTTTGCATATTCCATAATATATATTTCAGCTTTTCCTTAGCTCTTAGCAGTAAGGAATCTTAAACTAAAAAGAAAGAAAAAGAATGTATTCAAATTTATAATGCAGGTAATTTTATATAGATATTATAGATCTATTTTTTAATGTATGTATTAAAAATATTATCTTTCCCTCTGTTCCCCTGGGATATATTTTCTCTCCATATTTTTTTAAGGAAACTTGCTTAGTATCAGCAACTAACTATGATACCAGAGAGATGAATTGATGAGTGTAAGAGAAATGAAGTTCAGTTATTCAGCTAAATAACTGTTCCTCCATTAGAAAAACACATTCCATCTTGTCTTAAAACTGGAAAACCCCCTCTGAGCTTCACTTGGCTTGCAGAAGGAATAATTTTTCATTTGCTTGTCTTTACCAAACATGAAAAAACATAGAGTAACATTTTAGCCGTTTTTCTTGTTTGTTTGTTTATTTTAAGGGGTTTTGTTGTTTAAATTGGTTCTTTGAACATAAGTTCAGTCAATTCTCAGCCTGTTAACTTGGAACTGTAGAGCACTGAAATAAGGCAATGAGTTCATTAAAAAGCTGGTTTGTGGGCTTCTGAAATTGCTAATACTGGAGAAGGCAGGATTATCATACTTAGTAGTAGAGGATGATTTATGTGTTTGTAGTAGTAGAAAACAATTGAAGTTTAATTAAAAAAAATAAATTGCAAATTCATATCCTTGAGTTCTGACAAGAACTCCTGGCATAACTAGACTGGTTATCAGAGGTAGGTTGCTGCTGTGTGATCCGGATCCTTATCTGTTTTCTTCAGAGATGATGTGACATTGTGAGAGTAACATAATTCTAAGGCACACCAGCTGGTTTCTAGCTTTTAAAAAAGACTGTTAGGACCAGACAATAGAGAATTCGTTAATTTGCATTTAGGACAGTGTATGGCTCTGATCAGAGTGACACTCAGAAAAGATCCAAGTCAGCTACCTCACTCTGATTGTATGTTACTGTAGAAAAAAAGACCCAAACACACATACTTTCTTTTTATTATTCTGTGTGTTTTAGATGTTTTAGCATACCATAGTTAAAAATTTTGGGAAGCTTTTTGTAGGGCATGGTGAGCTGCCCAGCCTTGTGGGACAGTACTGCCTGTAATTCTGTAGCTTACAGATAAATCAGCTTTTAAATTTAGTAACAGTTCTTCTCATTACTTGAAATGTAAAGAGTTCCACTGCATGTTTACTATGAGACAATCTGCCTAAGTCTATTTCTCTGTACATATGGCTCATATGCACACTACCTTCTACCTGTTGTTGGAGTTGCAAATATGGATTTGTAGGAAAATACAGCATAATGCTTCTTATAAAATTAAAAGTGACCATCATTCTAGACTGTGCTTTGTTGGGCTGGCTTTTGGAACAGGTGGGCTCCATATTCAGCTTTGCTTGGCTTCCTGAGTCACCTTCAGCTGATAGTTTCACCTCTCCTTTTTTTTGAATCAGGTCATGTAACCTTGTCTATCTTGATGAGAGGTACAATCAAAGAACTAGTTTAGTTTTCCTGTAAAGCTAAAACTCTGATGTTACTTTTTATACATGGTGTAGCAGTGTTGTATTTTTTGTTTGGATTTCTGAGTCCTTTTTCACAGGAAAAGTTGTGTACTTTTTATTGAGTGACCCTTTAGCTGAATTATACCCAAGCTATTAATCTCAAATAGAAATGAAAATAGACGATCTCACTCTTTCTGTCAGGCATTCAATTTTTGGAAGTTTATGGGTTCTGACCTTGTAGGTGCTGATTATTTTAGATAAGATATATATATGAAAAAGAAAATACATAATTCAGGTTTGGGTTTTTTTATCACTGTTGCTGCTTTTGAGATTCTGAGAGTTGCCAGTTCACCTTGTTGTTTTAATAGTTCTAGAACAACTGTTCTAGATTCTCTTAAATTATAAAATCACTTAATTTTCATTCAAAAATAGAATAATTTGGCAGAATTCTTATTGCAGTAAAAGACAATTATCGAAGCATTCATCATTTTCTCTTCATTCCTATTCCCGGCAGTTTTATTGTTTTAATTGGTTTCCTATTTATTTTTCTTCCCCAGTTTTATCCCTTTCCTTGAAGTCAGGATCACAAATTAACTTTTTCAACATCCAATTTATTGCTGTTTCAGAGTCTTATTTGTGCAGCTTTTGATTGCTTTTCTGTTAGATGGCCAAGAATCAACACTTAGTTCCTCAGTGTACAGCCGTTCTGAATTAGTGAGACCACTGTTATAAGATGATGTAATACCTCCATGCCTTGATAACCCAAAAGTAAGATTTTATTTAGAACAGCCTACTGTGTTACATACAGTCTACTATGTATGTTATGTAAAAACATAAGTAATCAAGTGGTACAAAACAACTTAATTTTCTTATATCTGTTTTAAAGGTAGAGCCTATTCTTTTTCATGTGACAACTATTTCAGTTTGAATAGTTTACTAATTTAATTTTTGGCATCTGGTATTATGATCTGGATCCTATGTTTTTTCTTGTGGTGTGGTTTTTTTCCCTAATGCTTGGCTATATATATCCCAAGAATGCATCCTCTGCTTTTTTCCTCCTCGCTTTCTTGGCTTGTTTTCACAGATGCCTTGAGAGTCTATACTTAACCTTTGTTAGATTTTTTTTGGCAATAAAGCAGAGAAAGTTTCTATTTTTTGGACCTCATTATGAAGAGAGGTCGTTCATATGTATAAATTTCTGTTTTCCTAAGAGTTTTGCTACAGCTCATCTAATCACTAATCCTAAAAACTTTTGAGCAATATTTTTAATAAGACTGTTTGCATGCATCCCTTGAATGCGGCATGTAATAGTCAAAGAATGAAAACATGGATAAAAATAAAAAAGGATAAGCCCTAATTATGATCTTTTGTACTTTCAGATTATTACCTAGGCTTCAAAATGAAAGTGAGGAAGAAGAGTCACCAGAAGTATTAATTTGTACAATAATTATTGCTGGTAAGTAAGTACTTCTCTTCCTCTGTGATGCTGCCTCCACTGGGACAAAAAGTATATGTAAAGCAATTAAATGGTGGCCTGTGGTACTTAAAATTGCCCTTCTTAAGGATTTTGTAAATCCTTGCAGCTGGAAAAAGCAAACTTTGCAAAAGAGAGGTCAGTTCCTTTGCTTTTATGTCTGATCAGTGATGAAATTGGGTCAGTCAGATACCCGGTTCACCTTTCTTTTCTCCTTACACCCATTTCGCTCCCTTATCCTTTTTTGCCTCTCACCTCTACTTTGATAGATTCATTATGTATACTCTGTCTTATGTACAAAGCCCTTTGGCAGTATTTTTGGGCTCTTTCATCTATATTGCAGAATATATCTATATTCATGGGAAAAATCTTAGCAGATATCAGCAGAAAATTTATAATAGTCTTCCTCCTTTGCCCCTGTCTCATGTGAAATATCTGTGTACGCCGGGCCTTGGAAATGAATGAAAAGTACATATGAAGAACTTGCATGACTTGTCCAAATCTCACTTCTTATCAGCATTGGCTGGTCCCTTGTACATGATGTTACAGAATGCAGCAGTTTGTCTCTATCTTAGTTTAAGGTTTTGTAAGCTAGAAATGTTTTTGGTTCAAGTGTGAGCCTGGATGCATGCATATAAGCTTCCTTATACTTCAACCTGCTTGACAAATTGGAGGGATACAGATTTGATGGGTGGACTGTTCAGTGGGTAAGGAACTGGCTGGCTGGTTCCATCAGTCCGTGCTAGGACCGGTACAGTTCAACATTTTTATCAATGATAGAGACGGAGGGATCGAATTCACCATTAGTAGGTTTGCAGATGACACCAAGCTGTGTGGTGTTGTTGATACACCAGAGAGATGGGACGTCATCCAGAGGGATCTGGATAGCATGAAGAGGTGGTCCCAGATGAACCTCATGAGGTTCAACAAGAGCAAGTGCAGGGTTTTGCACCTGGGCCAGAACAATCCTCACTATCAGTACAGACTGGGGGACAAGGTACTGGAGAGCAGCACTGAAGAAAGGGACTTGGGAGTGCACATGGGTAAAAGGCTGGACATAAGCAGTCAGTGCACACTTGTAGCTCAGAAGGCCAATCGCATCCTGGGCTCCATCAAAAGATGTGTTGCCAGCAGATCCAGAGAGGTGATTCTACTGCTTTACTCTGCTCTGGTGAGATCCCACCTGGAGTACTGTGTGCAGGGCTGGAGCCCTCAATATAGGGAGGATATGGACCTGATGGAGTGGGTTCAGAGTAGGGCCATGAAAATGATCAAAGGTCTGGAGCACTTCTGCTACGAGGATAGTCTGAGGGAACTGGAGTTGTTCAGCCTGGAGAAGAGGAGGCTCCGGGGAGACCTAATCGTAGCCTTCCAGTACCTGAAGGGGGCCTACAGGAAGGCCTGTTTACAAAGAGAGTCTGTTTACAAATGCCTGCAGTGATAGGATAAGGGACAATGGCTTTAAGTTGGAGAAAAGCAGGTTAGATTGGATATTAGAAACAATTTCTTTACTCTAAGGGTGGTGGAACACTGGAACAGGTTGCCCAAGGAGGTGGTTGAGGCCCCTTCCCTGGAGATATTCAAGGTGAGGCTCAACGAGGCCCTGGGCAACCAGGTCTAGTTGGGGGTGTCCCTGTGACTGCGGGGAAGTCAGACTAGATGACCTTTGGAGGTCCCTTCCGGCATGGATGATTGTATGATTCATTTTACCTTCATTTCTATGTGTTCATGTTACCTTGACTTGTCTGTAAACTGTGGCAATGGTTGTATTCTCACATTTAAAACATTCCCATGGTAGTCTTCTCCTTTTGTTTTCCCGTCCTATTTCATGCTTGGCTTAGTCCATTCCATCTATGAACTGTGGTTTTATAGTTTATTGAAAAAAGAAAGATCAATTGGGTATTTTTTATTACATTCTGAGCATTTTCTTATCCTTTCTTAAACATACTGTAAGTTAGATTTACCCGTGATAGGCTTTTGAAGATAAACTAATCTCTGCAAAGGCCTTCATATTTTGAGTTTTAAAGTTTATCATAGGGGAACCTGAAACCCTGGATAGCTATTCTTTATTTCTCCATATCTAAATAGTTCAGTGTGATTCCTGATGGAAAAGGAAAATATCTCTCCAAAAGTGTATGCTGCTGATATATCCCTGTCTTTTTTAGCACAATTGAAAATGGACTATCCCTCTGTGTTCCTGGAGTATCTACTGTATTTCTTGCTTACTACCTTTTCCTTCTCATGAAGATTAGCAGTCTGTTTCTTGTTCTAACATTCAGATTCAGCTCACTTTTATTCTGGTAGTCATTTAGCTTGGATTCGTGTTTGAAAGATGACCCATTGCTTGGCTGGCTCTCTGAAATGTATTCTTTATTAAAAGTGTTCTATATAAGTCATTTCTGATACAACAGCAAAAACAACAGCCTTTCACGTCTTTTTCCTTCTCAAGAAGAGAGCTTACTAACGTATCCTTTAACTACCATGTTTAATGCAGTGAAAAATGATACCAGGCTGAGAGGCACCAGAGAAGCTGGAAGATTGGATTAGAATTTAACATGAACAAACAAATTAGAATGATCTGGTAAAAATGGGATACAAGCCATTAAGAGCAAGCTTAAAGTGCAGCTTTTAAATTAAAGAAAAATAGAATAGGCAAATACAGAATAAGGAATAGCTGAGAATTTTGAAAAAAAAAAAAAGAATTGGGGGTTAAGAGCTGTCTGTAAGACAACAGTATCATGCACAAAAAAAATTCTTAAAGTGTAATATCATACCAGGATAAATGCATGGAAGCACTGTCATTAAATACTCTGTAAATCTCTCTCCTCAACTTAGGGTAGAAATAGAGTTAGTTAGAGCTAGTAACTAACTCATTGTGTCCAGTTTTGAGCCATGCACTTAAAACATGGAAACAAATCAAAATTACTTTGCCAAATTGGTGAGTCCAGAAGACCATAGTGCCAATGACTGGAACATTGGATCCATAACATAGGAGGAGAGGTTGAAAAAATTGAGGCTGATTTCATACAGAGAGTAAGTGCTGCTGTTCTAGGTCTCTGGAACACTACAAAACCAAACAAGCTGACCTTTTTACCAGTGGAGATTAGTGCAATGTGGCTTGTGAAGCACAGCAATAGACTGGAAAGAGCAAATGCCTGTCTCTGGAAGTTCATAAGAAGTCAATGGTCTTAAAAGTCCCTTCCAACCTAGACAGTTCTATGATTCTGTGATTCTAAGTAGTAAGACACGTAAGCATATGTGATCTCATCTTCGAGGAAAGGAGTGGTCTAGTAACCTTCTGATAACCCTATTACACTTTATGATTTAATGTTCATCTCCTTGCTGAGTTATGTGGGTATTTTTGGTGTTTTGTTTTTTTTTTTTTCTTCTTAATTTACTGTCTCTCTTGTGAGTGGAGCATGGGGAGAACAACTTTTTCCAAAATAATAGTCTAGAAGCAGCATAGAATCTCTTTCTGGCTGTTACAGTAAGTTTTTAAATTTAATTGTATTATTTTAGCCTAAGTATGTTATTCTGGTGGACCAAGTAACTTTTGATCTTGAATGTATCTTATTTTAATTAGATAAGGTTAAGCATTCAAAATTTAAAAGCATTGACTGTAAATGTGGCAGAATTGGAGATGGTAATCTGGTGGATGTTATTTGGCTATAAATTACTAATATTTTTATAGTGCCTAAAAGTATATATATATATACAATTTTAAATGTAAGTGTTGACAAATTGCTTAAGGAGACAAGATTAGAGGAAATAGCCAGACAAATCTATTTTGTCTTGAATGTATTTTCTCCTTCACAAGTTCCTACAGTTAAACAGGTGCAGAACTAGTAGGTTTTTTATTTTTCAGCATGAAATACAGAGAGTTGGTATAGCTGGTTCTGATAAAAGTAGCTGAGAGTTATGATTTTTTTATGTAATACTATAGTTTTAGATAAAATGTTAGACTAGGGCTGTTAGTCTTGCCCACTTTCTGTTATTTATTAGAAGAAATTGTAGTTGTCATGGGGAGAAGAAAGGATGTGGATAAATGATAAGGCTATGTCTACAATATAGAAATAATCTGCAGTTGTTTTGGCTTTGCTGCCTTTTTAATTTTTTTAAATGATGTAATCATACTACACTGATAATTCAGTACTTCTTTAGTATGTCTATGTTTGGCTCACGTTAAATAGTGGCTAATAAATATTTCAGAAATTGATAGAACCTATTAGCATAGGAAAATCTTCATTTCATTGTTTCTGTGTTTCAGTCTTGGGATGTTTTTAAACAAATGTTGAAAAAACCCAAGGAATGAGAAGAATTAGGTGCCTTGCCAGTATGTAGAGAAAAAACAATCAGGACATGGGTCCTCTAACTAGAGGATGAGTCTGCTAAAACCCTGGGAAGTTACCCTGTACAGCATGCTGGACAAGGTGGGAAAGAATCTCCTACAGGCCAGATGTTATCATTGCAGGACTCCCCAAAATTTACCACTTATATTTCCTAATTTGATGGGTGTGCAGGATTATGCCTGAGTGGATTACACTGTCTTGAAAGTTTTTCTCCGGTGGTATGATAGCCCCTTAGTTTGTGTTGCCAGTTTTGTGACATCTAGTACACAAAGTCACTCCATAGTGGTGGAATGGGACTCGGGGCATTTTGTATGTTAAAGGACTATTCAAGGCTCTATTCAGGTTTCAGGCAACATGAAGCCGAGTCAAATCACAGCTCCCTGCATTTCACCTTTTGTGCCCCAATATTGGTTTGGTCAGATGATTTCATTCAAGGACCCCAGAGCTGGACACAGTACTCCAGGGTGTCATCTTACTAGAGCAGAGTAGAGGGACAGAATTACCTCCCTTGCCCTGCTGGCCACACTTCTTTTGTTGCAGCCCAGCATGTGGTTGGCTCTCTGGGCTGTGAGCGCATATTGCTGGCTCGTGTTGGGCTTCTCATCTGCGCCCCCCGCCCAAGTAATTCTCCTCAGGGCTGCTCTCAATCCATTCTCATGGATTTGTACAATTCTCCAAATACAAGTGGTACAAAAAACATTTATTGGTGGGGATTTTTGTTTGTTTGTTTGTTTTTAGTTTTTTGGGGGGTTGGTTGGTGGTTTGTTTTTTTTTTTTTTTATTTTTCTTCTTGTGTTCTTTCAGAAAAGTTTTGAACAGATGCCATTTCCATGACATACAATCACAGAATCATTTAGGTTGCAACAGACCCTTGAGATTGAGCCCAACTGTTAGCCTAACATTGCCAAAACCGTCATTAAACCATGTCCCTAAACACCACATCTTCATGTCTTTTAAATACTTCCAGGGATCGTAACACAGCCACTTCCCTGTTCTAATGCTTGATAACCCTTTTGGTGTAAAAATTTTTCTTAATATCCAGCATAAATGTCCCCTGGTGCAACTTGAGACCATTTCCTCTTATCCTGTTGCCTATTACTCGGGAGAAGAGACTGATTCCCACCTTTCTACACCCTCCTTTCAGATCGTTGTAGAGAGAATAAGGTCTGCCCTGAGTCTCATTTTCTCTAGGCTCCCTCAGCTGCTCCTCATAAAGCTTGTTCTCCAGACCCATCACCAGCTGTGTTGCTCTTTGCCTGCGCTTTAGCACTTGAGTGTCTTCTAGTGAGGGGCCCTAAAATGAACATAGTATTCAAGGTGTGGTCTCACCAGTGCTGACTACATACCTGCTATGATTGCCTTCAGTATCATACAGCAGCCAGAATCACCACTGCCTTTAAAATTTTGGCCATTTTTAGTGCAGTGTTTCTACATTTGTATCTTCAGTTACTCCAGCAGTTTGTCCTGCAGCCTTTTGGTGTCTGTAATGTATGCTAAATGGTATACATTTCTCTTGAAGGTGGTCTCTCTCCTGAGACAAACTGATCTAATTTGGAGAGATTCTCATAGAAAACATGTAATGGTACTTTGGTTAAGGTATTAGATACATGAAAGACAGACTTGATTAGGAGATGGGAAGACATAGCTTAAGAAATGATATTTTGAGCTCCTCTGGTGGTAATACGGCTACTTGGCAAGCAGAGATGGGAGGCATGGTATATTAGAGGCAGTGCAATGAGACTGTTCAGTTGAATATCCACATTAGATGGAAAAAATGGAAGAAGGATTGCCATATGGGTTTTGCATATGGAACTGAGACCTCATTTTATTGCTCAAGGAGCAAATGTATTACAGAATAGTACACAGGTATCCCAGTTCACTTCTGGATACAATACTCCTCTCTGCTAGCAGGTTATCACCATAGCCTTAACCAAAGTCAGTGTATTACTGGTAACATTTTTGTCACAAAAAACTATGTAAAACACAATATGTAACGGGAATATTAAATTCTGTGAAATCCATCTTTGTCTCAAGGTATTACCAGCTGCTTGTAACCCAATCCAGTGCATACTGAATGAGTCACGTTGCATCTTCTTGTGCAGTAGTTGTATCACTCCTTTCTCTCTAGACACCCTGTAGAATTTCACTTGTCAGGTTAGAGGTAGAATCCTACAGAATGAATACTGGCATTGCAGTTCTGCTACCGAATATGTGCCTTTCCAGGAAAAATGCTGAAGTTTTCACAAAGTCCTATTTTTAAAAGGTTGCTTTTTGCACTTTCCTGCTCAACCATGTTAATATCGATGGTATTTTTTTTAACCATAGAAGAGTACTCCTTTGCCTTCTATGCTTAAGATTACGTTAGAAAGACAGAACTGCTGTATGTCTCTTTCCTCTTGATTGATCACATTTTAGAAGGTCCATTGTCTTAAAGTGTTCTTTTTCCTGCATGTTACAGTTGCAGTGGTATGCAGGAGGTCATGTTTTTAGTGGCTTTTTAGATGTGATGATAGCTATTTACTTTGTATTTCCCTTCAAATAGGTGATCTGGTGGCTGATAGTACCCTGGGATTGAAAACTTCCAAAGGGTAATCATTCCATTTTGTCCCATTGTCAAATGACTTTGATTTTGTTGTCAGTGGTGTTACGTGGCAGTTGTATTTGGTACTAACATGATCTTTATCTGAAGGGTATGAGGAGATTGCTGATTGTCCTGTAGCTGTAGCAGCTTATAACTCAGTGCTTTTTTCGCAGGCATGGAAGCACCACTCTGCACTGTGCAGCTGGCCAATGAATGCTTGCAGCAGTTGGTGATTTTTATGCACCATCTGCATCATGCATCCTTTCTCCTTGATTATCTCATCTTCATTTCAGCGTGATTTGGTAGTAGTAGAAATCAAACAAATACGGAAAAAATATCTGTGCTGTTTTTAAATGTGCCTAACATTCATCTGAGAAGAATTCATGTTTCTTCTGGGCTGTGGCAGAATAAAAACAGGTGTAGTGAGCCACAGGTATTTCAAGAAGCATACAACTAAAAAGCAATGAATGGAGTTGTGGGAAGTGGAGTTTTCATAATGTTCTGAATGCTGTGATTAGTATTCCACAGAGCATTATAAAACATCTATTAATTATATCATAGGCACTGATAAAGAAGGCTCTGGAACGTCAAATGTATTATGCACCTTTCTGTGCTTGCAAGACTTTTCTGAACAGGAGCCAAAATGTTTGCAAAAACAAGCATGTATGCTGTAATGTGCCAGTATTGACAGCAGTATGACAACTGACGCGTTCTAATAGTATTGTTACATGAAAAAAAAAGCTTTGTTTCAGAGTAGGTTCTTTAATTTTGAAGTAGTTCTTGAATTTATTCCAAAAATTAATTTGCTCAAAATATTTTATGATGTTTGTGTTTATCTGTTACTAAATAATTTCATATTTAAATTACCATCCAGATTAAAGATGCTTACACTAATTTTTTCCTGCTGGTTCCATTCAAACAAATAATCTAGTTGGTTTAAATCTGCTGATCTCAGTGTTTTATTACTGTTTTATAATGTTGTTTCCTGCTTTTCCTGGGATATTCCAGGAAACTAATATACAATACCTGGGATCTCTGCTTTTCAATTCATAATTGTTGCTTTTAACTGGCAGGTAATTCTTAAAATGCGATATGTATGATGAACCTGAAGCTTTGTTACAGTGGATTATTATTCTCATCCCTCAGTAGAGTAGGGATCATAGAACAAAGCAAGGTCAAGAAAAAGGAAAGCTCAATCTCTGTTCAGAACATTAGTTCATGTATTGTAACGACTTCAAAGAATATCTTAATAACATATGCTGTCCACCCCTCACTCTGCTGTTATTGCTTCTACATGCCTTTTTGGAGCAGTGGTCTTTCAGGGTTGAACTCTGCATATCTCTCAAACTTGGCAGTACTTGAGAGTTTTGCCTTATAGCGAAGGATTGCTTTTTGCCTGCATTTAATTTATGTCTTTGCATTGACTTTTTCATAGTTTAGTAACAGTTGTAAACACATTGTCTGGAGAAGGAGTTGGTGCATGCCAAATATAATCAGTAGGTTCTTTATGGTTTCCTAAAATCAATGGACTTTCTCCAGTTCTGTATGTGCTGAGACTCAAACTGTAAAGACACATCAAAAGAATTAACTAACTTATAATTTGATATAGAAAATGATCAGAACTTTGTTGCAATTGAGTCTGTACATGTATGCTCCTTCCAAATCTTTCCCTGTAGGCACTTAGTAAAACAGCGCCAGGTCCTTCTTTTAGTGTCTTGTATTGCAACAGGATCTTAATCTGTGCCTTTTCTTTAGTGACCTTAACAGCATGTATGTACTTAGATTCACATAGGAAAGGTTGGTTTCCTTTTTTTTTATCCCCTTTTCATTATAAATTTATATTCTTTTTAGCAGATGTAGTATTAACAAATACTTTTTTTCTGTTTTCTTTTTTGTACACACCAACAATATTTTTTCTGAAATGCAATTTATTCTGTTACTCTGTGTAATACTGTAACATCTTTTGATTTCAATCTAATTCTGAGTTGTTATGGTGAAAAATGAAATGTTTCTTTAATCTAGAAGGACTGTTGGATTTATGACTTGGTTCTCTTTCTTCAGTAGCTAAATTGCTCAATGTGACTGCTTGTTCAGGGTTCTTCAAGGCAAGAAGAATTTTGCTGTTTTTTCCCCCCTCTTCATCTAGACCAATTAATACAGTCAAATTCTGGAGAGGGTTCTAGGTTTTTCTGTTTTGTATATGTGGTTTTTTGGCTGGTTTGATTTTGTTTGATTTTTCTTAAAAAAAAATATCTTTCCCCATCTCACATTTAGTTGTACAAAGAGGATACAATAGTCCGTTAAAGATTGAAGCAGGGAAGACAAGTTATTTTATAACAAGCTAAGAACTAAGTAATTGCTAAAATTTTATTTTGTCTTTTAATACCATATATAAGAATTCTCTTGGGATCATTTTGGTAGAACTGGTTGCCATGCTGTGTTTGGGGAAACATAATTTTTTTCTTTGTCAGAATAAATACCCCTCCGCCCCCGCCATCCCCCTTCATTTTATTCTTGATAATAGTATCCTGAGCACTTTAAAATTATTTTCGTTTCTAGAATCACCAGAACTATGAATATCTTAACAATTTTTTGATGGTGTGTGATTGCAATTATTTAGTGGGTTTCAAGTCTTTTTATTTATATCCTAACATTCATGTGTTTTGGTCTATAATATGCTTTTTTGTGAGGCAGAGAAAATCTGAGAGAATAGGGCAGGAGAGAAGGTGTGATACTTAAAGCAATAAAATGCCCCTAAGCAACAAATGAGCAAACAAACAAACAAACAAACAAAAAAAAAAAAAGAAAAAACTTGTGCCAAACAGTTCCAAAAGCCTGTGTTGTATGTGGGAAAGTTTCCTCAACAGAACTGTGAAATGATGGCCCACATTGCTTCCTGGTGATGTGAGTGCTTCTTTCATAGGATATAACTCTATCTTAGTTGGCTGTAGTTCTATACTCGGACCAAATCCTATTCATATGTATATATAAACATATGTTGTGTAACTATTGCTCATATTGGCTTCTGTACCAGGAAAATAGAAGGTGGCATATTTAATAGAAACTTACTTTAAAAGAGTTGCAAATGCTGGTCGTTGAGGCAAAAGGTCTGCAAGTTTACAAGAGAAACTGTGAAAAAAAAAGAGTTATTGGATACTGGATATCTATTTAAGTATGGTGGATTGGTGAGGAGCTGATTTAGAGGTGACCTGATCAATAAACTGTTACTGAATTTCCTGTTGTTGGCAAGGCTCTTCAACAATCACTTTTAGAAAAGTGAAGGTCTGCTGGGAAAAGAGAAGCAGTCTTTCTGTGAATTTGTAACTCTGTTAAGGAATAGGGAAACAAGTATATATGGTTGTTTTTCTGAATTGGAAGAGTGTAAAGCAAAGATTCATCTTATTCTGCTGAAGGAACTGTGCTGGGTCATGGGTAGTTCATCGTAAGAATAAATTATCTGGAAAGCAGAATCTCTTGAGTTTTTCTGACTGGAATCAGTATAGGAAACTTTAGCATTATATTTGGTTCTAAATAATCTTGACATAATCTTGACATTTTAAATGTTCCACTTCTCTAAAAGAAAGTTAGAAATGAGTACATGCTGAGATTTGGAAAGAAGTCTTCCTGCAGTCCAGCAATGAATAAAATAAAAAATCTATGTAGCAGTAAATGAACCTGCATATGTAGCATTTAATGAAGATACGGACATTTGTGTTACACATTACAGTATGTGGAAGCCTTCTTGAAGACTATGTGAAAAGACTAAAAAAAGTATTTTAAACTCATAAACATGAAGTTGAATTTCATAGTAAAGAAGTTTTTACATTGCATACTCCTTCACCTTGTTCTGTATTTAACTGATGTTGTTTTATGTGCACCTAGATAACAACCAGCCAATTTTTTACTTTAGTTCAATTTGTTCTGGTTTACGTTAAACAAATGTCAAAATGCTGCTTTAGGTTCATTGCTGGTTCAAGGAAGGCTAAAATTTTTCTGTGAGTTTTTAGATGGAGTTAAATTCAGCTCACTGTACTAAAGGTAATTCAAATCAATGGCCTTAAATGTTCTCATTTTCTTGACTGTGATCTTAATACGCATTGCTTAAGAAAAAGAAAAAGCATGATTTTGGCTGGCGGTTGTTGCTTCTTATTGCAATTATTGCACATACAATTTCTTTTTGTATATTGTAATACAAATATTCTAATGGTATTTTTTAAAGCCACTTCCAGCTTTTGACAGCATAGAAATGTTTTTATTCATATGTGTAGCAGAGTTTCTTTAAAAACTTATTATTATTTAGTAATGTAAACCAAATGAAGACATTCTTGTTTGTAGAGCTGGTTGGCAATACACCATTATTTTTGTTAGGTTCAGGAATCCCTTTTGCAGTTTTGAAAATGCTAACAGATCATTAAAAGCAAATCAGGAAAGTGTTTTGTTGTGTGGGGTTTTTTTGGTGGGTTTTTTTTTTTGTTTGTTTGTTTGCTTTTTTACTGGAGCTGAATTTTTGATTACCCAATGCTATTTTAGACTTCTTCCACCATCTGTGCTACAAAAAGCAAAGTATACTGGCATATTTAAAATGGATATTCCATCATGTGTACTTTGAAAAAGTTTATTTTCTCATGTATGACTGAAATAAATGAATAGAGATCTGCAAACTTGAGGTTTTTTTGGATTAATAAGGACTGGACTGAAATCTTTTCTTTCTCTTTGGAGCCACCTGTGCAAATCACATTGAGATAAAACTCAGTGTATGTAATTTCTTTTCCATCCTTTGTTGCATAGAGAGTTTTCCCGGGAGAAATCTTATGAAATCTATTAATAAATATTTAGACCACTTAAAAAACGTTCCTGTATAGCAGTACGAAGTATTGTTTTTCATATATGCCAATTAAAGAACATTTTAGTAATGTTGTTGAAGTATATATATTTCTGTGAAATAATCAGAGACAGTTTGCAATAAAATTGTATGCATATCACTCCCTTTTCTCCAAAGGAAAATAAAAATAGCCTGCCTGCCAACTCCCTGGTATTTGAAAATAAGTTTCTGAAAATCATTAATTAATAAAATTACCCTGGGCTACTACAGTAGTAGAATGTCATGATATTACATTAATTTTTTTTTTGTACATGCGTCATTACCTTTCCCTTCACTCTCTTTCCCTCAATGTTGCTGTCTCAAATACTGATTTGCAATGAATATACTAACTATTAGATAACAAAATCCCTCTGGCTGTCAGGTAGCTTCTTTTTGGTTCTGCTTAAGAAAGCTTACATGAGTTTTGACCTCCTGATATATGGACACTCAGGCCCATCACCACTTCTGCTTCTGAAAACTGATGATTGTAGTGTGAAGTAGAGTATCTTGCCACCAGTCCTGTAACTATTTTAATCTGCCAAAGCATTTACACTGACCATAGCAAAAGATTTAACATTCACTTGTGTTGAGCAGATACTGTGATAGAATAAGGTTAGATAGCACTGTAATTAGTGCTAGTAATTAGTGCTAGTAATTACTGAGTAATTAGTAGTGCCACTCTAGGTAAAAATAAAAAAGCACAGCCTTCTCATTTAACATAGGTGTTATAGTTTAATGAAGGAATATGTCTTTTTTTTCTTTTGTTCTGAATTTAAAAAGAAGTGTTATCACAAAATTGTGATGCATTTTCTGAAAGAAGTTCAGTGTGAATGTTCCTTTTGCCGTACAAGATGTTTAACTACACAAAGGGAAAGGCTAAATAAATGCAGTGGCAGCTACTAACAGTCTTGAAGTCTTTTATGTGGTCTTAATCGACACCTGAAAAGGTAGCATAACAAACTGTTCTTTAGAGGAACTAACTATCATTGCATCTTTTGCATCATGTAAAATGGTTATTTCACAGCATCTCAAAAAGTGGACCCAATCTACAAATGTGTTCAAATCAGTATTATATTTCATTTCAAGTTGATGCCTTCATGAAAAATATAAAAACAGAAAATATGGGTAGTCCAAGTTTATTCAAGTTTGAGTAAATTAACTGCAGAAAAGGCAGAATTAGAATTCCATCTGAGATACAGTAATGATATGCTTAGGTATTTTGATTCTGATAACTTTTAAACATTAACTTGTAAAGACATGCAGGTTGAGAACAAGAAGATGATAAAATACAGTTCAGTCAGAATTTTGGTGGCTAATTCAGTCTTTATAAAAGTATGCATATCTGCAGAAGGCAAAAGCTTTCGGAGTACTGGTATATCTGAAAAGATCCACTGAGCATAAAGAATCCTTTCTAAAGAAAGAATTCCAGTGCTTGTTATGTTGGTATTATTGTGTTAAAACTGTAGCGATGGATGGAGAGTGGGGAGGAAATCAGTTACTGCTTCGTCAGTGTTACTGGTCTAATTTTCAGTTTCTGTTTTTTCATGTATTGTACTTCTGGGGTATTTGAATAGCAAATGTTAAGAATTTTTATAATCTAAAGCATATAGTGTTCCCTGAAATTTGAAAACAAGTTTTAGTATCTTAATCTACTCCCCGCCCCCCCGCACTCCCCCACNATGATTACTTAAATTTTAAATGAATGAGGTCAGTTTTGATGTTTTGGCAATCTCAGTCTTTTACTCTCTGTAATGTGATTAGAAAACAGGCCAGGTACCATTGCACTGAGAATTTGGTGTAGGTATTCTGTGATTTTATCCCCCTGTAGGTGAATTTAGTAAATAGTTTGTTTATTTGACACCACTGACATAAACGTGTGTAAAGGGAAAATGAATAGTTCTCCAAATTGTTGACTGGATATAATTCTGAAAGGATTAGAAATAATTCAGATCAGTTTTGGAAAATGAAGATGTGTGAAACAGTGTAGGTAGTTAGTGATTCTGGGTTTGGTTTTTTTTTTGTTTCTGAGAATTTTTGTATATTGATTGCTGTTGATCTTTTGGGTGTGTATGGATGCTTCTGTGAATGTCAGTTGCAGAATCAGGTTCTAAGTTAGCGGTGCAAAGCAGGGGATGGTAAGTCCTCTGAATATGGAAGGACTGAATTATACCAACAGCAGCACGTGACACCCTTTGAGAACAGTCTTATTTATTACAGTGTATTTAAAGGTGCATTCTGCCTATGCTTTGAACAGTAAATGTACACAAGAAATGTTAAGTAAATCTCTATGTAATACTTATGGTGGTGTAATACTTATCATCTACTGTCAAATTTATGTCAAAATTTTCTTTCTTCTTCTTGCCTCTTGACCTGTAAACCCAGAGACAGAATTACTCGAGGTCTTTAGAAGTCTTTCCAGTGTACTTATTTCTCTAAAATCTTCGATTTTTATCAAAATGAACTTCAGAAAACAGTATTTAATTTCTGAACACCTTGGGGTAGATAATCATGTATATGTAATATTTAGGTCATTAGGGGGAAGACCGTGCCCTCTACTTAGGTTCTGCTGCCATTTGTTTTAATTGTAAGTTTGTAATTTTCAAGTGAGTATAGTAGACTTATTTTATTGTTTTCTTGTTTCATTCTTGCTTTTTGATTTTGTGAAAAATTCAAGAGTAGATACATAGATCCCTTTCTGCTCCTCTCTTTCTTGTGGAACTGAACTCTAATGCCATCTGAAGTCACCTTTGCCTTTCTAGGGTATTGTCGTGGTTTCAGCCAAATTCACCAAAACCTGAGTGACAGATGTCCCCCCCTCCCCCCCTTTGGTCAGAGAGGAGAGGAAGGAGTTAAAGAGATTCAAGAGTTTAGAACAAACTAAACTACTTTAATGAAAATATAAGTAATATAATAAAAAGGGAAATTAGGAAAAAAGGAGTATACAGTATATACAAAACCGTATCAAGCTCCCAGGATGACGACCACGTCACCAGCAGGCTTCAGGAAAAGTCCCAAACTGGACCCGGTGATCGACAGGAGCCAGATCTGAAGTCAGGAACGCTCGGATCAGGATCAAAGGCAGATGAACAGGCAGAGTCCTCCTTGGATGTCAGCCATCGAGGAA
>VZRU01011551.1:92822-132977 GCA_013398155.1 Pedionomus torquatus
GAAAAAAAGGAAGAAAAAGGAAATTGAAGGCAAGGGCTGAAAGAACCTACACTGAAAGCAGGAATAAGAAGATAATATCTGGCATAAAAGCCAGTACATGGAAATACTGTAATGTGCAAGTTCAAGGAATTGTGAGGTGCTGCTGGGGGACTGCTAAACACAGGAGCAGTTGGCCATGACATAATCACACCCTTGTGATCACCTCAAAGGAAAATACTGCTTTTCTTCCAAATAATGTGTCTGTATGAAGTGATTCAATGAGTTTAATGGCTTGCTTTGTGGATAGTACTGTAAGCTTGCTAGGAAGCAGAAAGAAAACCACATGACTATAGGTATTTCCTAATGCTTGACCTTTTTGGCAAGGATATTTCAAACCGTACATTATGTTTCTTATTACCAATCTGAAATACTTGAATGGGATTTCACTAGAAGTACATGAGAGAAACTATGCAAATTGAGCTTTTAAGTCTTTTTTTACAATACAGTATTCTTTTTTTTTTTTTTTTTAATTACAGATTTTGTATGAAAAAATAATTGGGTTTATGACCAATGAATGTTGTTTATAAAATAAAATATTTTATTGAAAAAAATTCAAACAACTGTCTTTTGTTTCTGTTGATAATTTATATACTCACACACATTATAGACACAGATACAAACCCCCCACAAACCATCTTGCATATTACTGAAAATAGCTCACTAGTTAAGGCTAAGAGCTTCTAACACTCACCATGGTTTGACAGCAGGTTTATGAATTAGTGATAGTTACATTATAAATAAAAATGGGAATTCTGATTAACAGTATAATCTTACTACTTGACCTAAAAGGAGTTAGACAAATATATGGTACTTTCAGAGGTATTTTAAACTCAGTAAGTTTTAAACTCATCTGTCATTTTCCCTTAATAATATGTCACCGGTTTTGAAAGGCAAAGCCATTGGCAACTTTATATGAGGTTTCAACTTGCAAGTTTCACAATGCTGTATTATGCATAGCTGTACTATTGTACAAAGTACCCTGAGTTTTTTGATTCCTTCACTTTCAAATAAAAGAATCAGTTAGATCAGTAATGCTTTTGAGCCATGGTGATGGTCAAGTAGGAAGCAACCAGTTTTGGTGTCATGGAGCTCTATGAAAAAGCTGCAAATGGGCTTAGACTAGACAGCAGGAACCTATATGCTAATAGACATAAATTGCTTCCCATACTTAGATTAGCTAATTAATTATAGATTACATGTTCTTATTGTGCTTTATAATGTGTAAATTTCAGTGTCCTAAAGTAAAAGATTTTTATGTCTGAAAACAGTAGTATTTCAAAGAAAAATGGAGCGCTAAGGGGAATTTTTATGCATTAAGATACATATATTGTGGCACAGTGGAATCAAACTTAAGGGAAATACTTCTTTATCATATGGCAATATTAGTATCTACAGTCTTCAGTAAGTTTTTTCTTGTTCCAATAAAAATGCTGCAGAAAACACAATTCAATTTAAATTAGAAAATGGTGATACAAAGCACATCTCATTATTTAGATAATGATCGCTTCAGACATTGCTTCCCTGATGCGGCCCACTCAAAACTGTATTCTGGCATTTCTGTTACTGGGTTGTCAAATCATCCAGTCTCCAAGCTTCCCATGTGTAACAGGGAAGGCTTTTAGCTCAGTTCTGTCACTCTTCTTTTTTCCCAGCCTTTGAATACTGTATAGCCTTGACTACGCTTTGAGTTTGCAAAACCTCCTGGTTGCAAATAGCACTCCAGTTTTCTTAGGGCTGCCAAGTGTTATTCATTTTTGTATAACTATTATAGACTCAGCAGCTCTCTGCCTGGTTTGCATCTTGATCTGTAAGTGTCCAGCTGAGTTGTGAACAGGCTGATGTTAAGTTTCCTGATTTTTTTACATGTTGCTTTGATGTCAGCCAGAAGAAGAAATATCTTAAGCCAGAAGAAGAACAATCTCTGATTTTGCTTCTGATGTTTGCAGCCATTAAGGAATGGCACAGAGAACTAAGTGGAAGGGAAGATTTAGTGGAGAACTTCAGCACCAATAAGAATGGAAAGATGAAACATCAGCTAAAGGTTGTCCATCTATTTTTTTCCACTTTGTTTCTTCTCCAAGGTATCTATCTGGATTATGCTACTTGAGTAAGAAACTGGACTTCCCCCAAGCAGAAGAGGCAGCGGCACATTGGTCCCAGAAAAGCACTGAAAGAGAAATCAAAACATTTGTATGTGTGCTTCTCATAAATTTGGATTCTAATGAAAAACTATGGAACAAAGTAGTGTTCCATAATAGCAGGGGGGCAGTCTCCTTACAAGTTCTTGGCTGTGGAACCACATGCAGTATGAAAGATGTTACCTTATTGGGTATTCTGAGTGATGTTAGATAATCAGCTGTTTTCTTTTTTAACCTCCTAATGAGAAGTTTAGCTTGATTTAAAGTGAAATGTCCCAGAAAATTTGGAGAGCATTCGCCTGTTTTTAAGATCTGGCTTTTTGAGAAAAAAATCAAAAGTTCGGCTGTTGTGGCTAAAAGGTTGTCTGACAAATGATGTTTGAATACATTTTAACTAGGTCGTGCTAGGATGCCTTGGGGTCCGTCCTTACATGCAGTTTAAACACAACTCACAATTTAGAATCACATCATGTAACCACTAGTGGGGTGATGCTGACATGGGGGCTGTTGGTTAATAGAAATCCCCAGCTGCTGGAATAAGTCAGCCAGCAGCAGTGAAGTTCAGCAGGATGTTCCAAGTCTTGTTCAGGGAAACTTCTGAGCACTTCATCTTTTCCGCAGATATGCTGTGTTATGTGGCTGTTGACCATGTTAAGGCTTTGATGTGCAGCTTGATGGGCTGAGAAGATTGGTCTTTTTATCCTAGAGATTTACCAATCTCTAGAATTATTTCACATTTCTGTACTCTATTGAAAAAGTAATAAGTTTTAAGTTTTGTTAAGAAAGGAATGAGCCATTTCTGTTCATCAGCTCTCACCTGACTAATGCAGAGCAGAAAACCCAGTTAATTTTAACAACTTGATTGAACTACAGTGTATTTTTTGTTTGTAAGCACTTTTGGTGCTTCAATTTAAAGGGAATGAGTGACCGAGAATCCATTACCTCATTAAATCATCTGATTCATTTAGCTGTTATACATGTTTAGGAACTTCTTTCCCCTTCCTCATGAGCTGAATTTATCTAGATCAAACTCCTAGTCCCCAGATTTTTTTTATGCCTTTCTTTGCAAGTGTAAGAAGCAATTCAGTGTCAGAATTCAGTGTCAGTGACCTTTCTTTTTTACTGTAAGTTATGTCCTGCTAACTTTCTTGGCCTGTTCCTTTATTATAATGCTTCCAGATTCTCACTCTTCCTGTTTTCTTTTTGAATGACCAAGGGCTATCAGTAGATTATTAAACTATTAACTCTGGAGGAGGATCATCCTTGATGTTAGGCTTAATATTTGAATTTTTATTATTCATTCTTGACTACGGCTATATTAGATGAGGGTTGTATGGAGTCAATACAGTAAGTAAACAAGAACAAATGAACCTTCTCTCTTACATAATTGTCTTGTTCATTTGCTAAGTTAATTTTATCTTACACTTGGTTAGTTCAGATAAGACAAAGGTAACTTCTGTGCTGTGTTTCTGGTTAATGTATTATCTTACTAGTTAAAAGGGACTGTAAAACTGAAGACTGCTTTATCCACTTCTTAGTAAAATGAATTCACGTATATAATTTCCATGGAACTTATTGTTTCTGCAATTGAGTCTTTTATCTTTCTAAAAGAAAAGTCTTTATCTTTCTAAAAGAAAAGTCCACATACTTTTTGTGTAAGTATTTGACAGAGAATCTTGCATCCATTTGACAAGTAAGCTGCTCTTTTCCTGCCAAGGAACACTTTTCTCATTTGTTTAAAAGTGCATCAAATGAAAAAAAATTAGAAATTACTGTATATTTTTTCAAGCCTTTAAATTTAATGTTACAAAAATTATAAGAACTTGTATTTATTACTGTATCTAAACCTAAAGAGTGCTTAATGTTTTCAGATAGTATTTGTTGTTATTGTTGGTGTGAGTTTTTTATCTAGTTAAAAAAAGTTATTTCTTCCAATTTGTTTGTAACTCATGTCAAACTGTCTCAAGGACAGTGTTCTGTGTATGCTTTCAGCGTAACCCCCCCTGCCAAGTGCTGTTGGTATGGATCATTTTGAAGCTCTGTCATTGTGATAACTGAACCACTAGGTATTCATAAAGCTTAATTTTGAGAATATTTAGCCTGTGATATTAAAATTACTAAAATTGGAGGGGGTTTTGTTTGGGTTTTTTTCTTGATCTCTGACCAAAATCTATGTTGTTGAAGTAGAATTAGTAGTAATACTGAATTTTGTTCTCCTTTGAGGTTTGGGGTTGTTTTGTGTTTTTTCAATAGAAATAAATTTCATAACTACAAGGGCATATGACCTCAAGTTTGCTTCGGGTTCAACTGGGATTTTTTTGAATTTTCTTCACTGCCATACTGTACAGTTTCTTGAACACTTAGACCTGAGCATGGTCAGGATATCTCCAGGGAATGCAGATTGTCTGTCTTTTCTTGGGAAGCCCTACCTGACCCAGTCATCTTAAGCATTAAAATGATTCTGAACAAGCAAACAGAATGCTTCCAGCCCCCCGAATACTGGCTGTCAAAAGGAATGGAGGGCACTTATAAAAAGTATGATGCTATATGCTTCTAAAGGTATTACCAGAATTCACAAAAGGTGGGAATTGGAACAATATGTATGTTGTCTTTAGTATATACTAGAATGAACAAAGAAGAATTTTGTTATGAGAGCTGAATTATGTTTTTAGGTTAAGAAATTATGGAGAGAGCTTATGGGTTTTTTTGCAAGATAGGAGGAATTTTCTTGAAATTTTGAGAGTTTTATTCTTCTGTTATGGAATTATTTTAAAGGACTACTGAATTTATTTGTATTTTCTTTTCTCCATGTCTCCATATTTGTGGTTTTTCCAGTTGCATTAAGGGATTATTCTAGTATCTTTTTAATATTTTGATGAAGAGAAAACTCATTTTCTTTGCAAGGTTTCCTTCACAGGTTTCTAAATTTTATAAACCATTATGTACATGAAAGAACATATCTGAATACTCTAGTATTCATTTTATTAAAAAATGTTAAAAATAAGCATTCCATCCTTGATTATTCTTTTTTCAATTTTGAAAGTTTTGACGGATATTTTAAACAAGGAGTAATGCTTAGAAATGGGGTAACAATGATTTGACAAAGCTGCTAAATGGATAAATTACTTTGATTATGCAAATTTGTCTTGCATTCAAGATATATAACATCTTTGAGCTCCAAATTTGATAGTATCTGTAAATATTAATGAATTCAACTTCAAACATAATTTTGAGATTGGCAAGTACTAACAAAGGGAATAGGGACTCGACTAGACTGGCTCGTACAAGTTACTCACTAAATCAGTGCAAACTCTAAAATGTTCTTTGATTTAATTATTTGGTTGCTAGATCACATTGTGTCTAATTTGAGTATAATGAAAGGTGTTTGTTAAAAATATTTTCATTATGTGATTGATCTTTGTGGAAATCCATAATTAGTTAAATATAAAGTAGAAAATGTGATATTTTAAGGTGAAGAATTAGTTTCTTTCTCAGTGTTATGATGCAAAGGCAAATCAAAAGGAAGATGTTCTTATAGAATGTGAAACACTTTTGGTTGAATATGAATCTAAAGGGATTTTTTTTCTTTTAAACAGTTATTAATTTCCCTTGCTGCTGGATTAGTGGAATTACTTGTTACCTCCAAGCCCATGATGCAGGTGTGTTTATTTCCTGCTGTCATGGAGAGGGTAAGCTGTTCTTCACATGTATTACAAAGCTATGATATTTCAAAATTTACTGCTATTATATGAAAGATAATATACTGTCCTGGCTTGAGTGACACGGGACTAATTTATCTTCTAACACCTGGGAAAACTGCACTTTTAGAAGAGGCTAGGGTCTGAACTCGTGAAAATGCTTACATTATAGCCAGTTAGGCTATGTGGGATTTAAATTCTCACCATTTTTGAGCCTTGCCAGGTGCAGGGATGAGGAGGAGCAAGGCCTGGTCACTTGACTCAAGCTGCCAACAGGATTATTTCATACCATGAGTTTCCCATGCAGTATAAATTATAAAGTTTGCTGCATAGTTATCTTTCCTCCTTGATCTCAGCGGTCCAGAGAACTTCTTGACCTGGTGCCGGACCCCTGAGCCTTACCCTTCCTTCTGAAAGTGCAGCAGGGAGTACATGAAGAGAAAATGACCCAAATTGCTTAGAGCAATCCATACAATTATAAAATTAGGCTTTTAAAGAAACAATAGTAAAGATGGAGGTGCGGCTGTTGGAGTAAATAGTAAGCAAGCCTCATGATTATGTTTACTTATGCCCTGTGATAGAAGTTCAGGAAGAAAAGTAAATTTACATAATAATTATGTATACACATGGAACATAATTTATGTCCTTGTTCCAGAAGCAGCGGATGGAGAATTTTTATTTTTTTTTTAATTTTTATGGATAGAAAAATAACACCATATAACTGAAACAGTGAACTTGAATAGAAAACTAAAGGAATTTCATTTTGGATACTTTCAGAATACAAACTTGAATACTTATTCTTCAGTTTCTGTTCTCTGACTGAAGAAAATGATATATATAATTTATATTAATAAAGGTAATTGAAAAATGATGGATGAATGAAATGCTTTCTAAATTGTTTCCAGTCAATATTGTAAAAAGTTTGGAACTAAATTGCATAGTCTCTTGGGATTAGTACAGATGAATGCTAGAATTAGAAATAATTACCAGCCCTGACTTGATCAAAGTAGTATGTAAAGCATGGGGACAAATTTTGAAAGAAATGACAATTAACAAAGTAGCTAGAAGAAAATGGAAAATAAGAGAAATACAACATGGGTTTGCCAAAGATAGTTTGATCTGGATTATTCTAGGTTTACTTATTAACTCTTCCAAAGAGAGAAAGTAACTTTCTTAATGAAACATAGTTTAGGAGAAACTGTGTATCTGGACTTCCTTCCTAAAAGGATTATTTCTTTAGGCTCTAATCCTTGGTCAGAGGCTGTGCCATAGCATCATTGTTACATAGGAACTGGAATCAGAAAGTTGGTTGGGTTTTGGTGTTGCGTTTTTTTTTTTTTTTAATTTTATTTTTATTAGAGCAGTGCAGGTTAACATTGCTTAGACTAGCATGCATTCTTAAGCAAATAATTTTTGCTAGTAAAATTTTAAAAAATACTAACTTAACTTTGCTTTTAAGAGAAACTAACATTGATGTGAATATTCAATCTAAGCTGCATGTACAATGTAACATGGTTTTTGAGTGTTACACATTTAGTGATAAGTCAGTGTTATAGCCCAATACAGTGGAGTGAATTTCATGTTTTATATTGTGAAAAAAGCATTGTAGATAATATAAATGCCATTAAATAGAAAGCTGCAAGTATTAGTTATAATGATGAGTTTTGCTTCGTGAGTTTTTTTTTTTTCTTTTGAACTTACATAGAGAACGCTTTTTTGAGTGAATTTAGGTCAGTAGGTGGTTGAGCCAAAAGTGGACTTGCTTAGCTTGCTTTGAACTGGATCTAAAATAACTTGAAACTGTAAACTGCCAAAAAAAGCATAATGTTATTCTGGTGCCATAATTCTGCATAGCAAGTGAAAACACACAAGGAGAAAATCTTTACTCCATTGCTGAATTTGTTATTGAAAGCATGTGGGAAATAGCAAGTTAACAAAGACCTTATTTAAGTCATGGAAAATGTCCTTTCATTTGAAATTATGATATTGGGCTATTCAAGTTTCTAATCAGTAAGTATGTACTTTTTAAAGCTTTAAAATAACCGGAAGGCATTATGGGGGCAAGATGAGCAGAGATAGTATATGCTTATTTTTTTCATTGAGTGATCTCTTTTGCTATAGCAAAATAACTTTGACATGAATGTGCATAATTTCTCTTGATGATGTTGGAGCTACACTTCAGTCTCTTTTTTAATTATCATTTCAATTAAGTTAGTGTTCTCTCTACTGTTTCCTTTAGTCATTTTGTACACACTATATTGCATTGCATTGAAGCAATGGTTTTTAACCAAACCTTCCCTGTTAATTTAACAACAAAACATTTTAATGTGATTACAATCAATTGTGGCTTCATGTGTAGTGTGTACTATTTGATTTCCTGATTAAGGCACTGAAGCAGATGCTTATTTTCATGTAAATATTTTATCTTCTCTTTAATGGAATCTAAATTTGTGACACTAACCATATTTTCTTTGCTATGCATTTAGCAGTAAAAAAAAATTTAATTTGACTCCTTTCTCATTATTATTTTCCATTCAACCAGTGCATTAAGGACTGTGTATTCCTAATGATTTATAATAGCAAGCAATTATCGGAACTTTTTTTCTGCATTAAATAATACTACATATTTTATATTGATGTTTTCTAATAGACCTACAGGATTAAATTAAACCTGGGAAGTAGCTTACTGTAGGTGATACATTGATTTCAATCTAGCATTACTTCATTTTTATTCTACAAAACCTTTTCCTGATACTGGTTTGATGTCCTTATTACGTGAAGCGGAAGTTTAACGTAACAATTTTATAAGGGGTGACAGGAAAATCCTACATTGAAGTACAAAACGCCTTGATGTTATTAACCCCCAGTATTTATTCGTGTCTCATTGTTTTGATAAGATTTCATAGCTGTCTGTAGTCTATTAATCTTCAGTCTCCTGTGGATTCAGGAGACCCTTCATATGTGGAAGATTTTCCCACCATTTATGTAAGTCCAAACTGCTTTATTTTAAGACAGCTAAAAGCTGTGTCTTTACAAGCCTGTGTTCAAAAAGGTTAGCACTTTCACTGTGGTAGCTCTGGCCCCACACTGATGCTGGCATCAATGCTTCTTTTGCCGCTATACTCTTATATGCTGCTGCTTTTACTGAGCTTTGCCCTTTGAAGTCCACCCCTAGCACCTCTGTCAGTGCGGCGACTGGGATTGCTGTGGATGGTAGCTGGGTTCTGATTAAAGGGAGATGACTTCCCTGAGAGATCAAATTGGACACCTCTTAACTGGCTGTAGTGGGGAAATTTAAAAAGAAAATTAGCTTGACATTGCTGTAGAGATAATTCCAAGACCTGTTGGGGAGAACAGAGGAATGCATTTTTTCGCTCCAGATGCCCTAGGTAAGCCTTTTCAAAGAGACAGAAGAGATATCTTACTACATTATATTGGAAGGTGTTACAGGAAATCAGTCAACCATTTTTGGGGTCCCTGAGAAGGGAGACAAGAGTGAATCTAAAATTGCAGGGAAGAAAATGCAGATCAGCTAATTATCAATATACTATGTTTTGATACGCTTTTGCACTGGATAATGCAAGGGATGCTGAATGGGTAAATACGGTTGAATATAAGGCAAGAAATCATGGTAATTCCCAGGGGATAGCTAAAGTAAATTAAAATTCATGGCTTCCTCTGGTAAAAGAAATGTAACATAGTATTCTTAGATAAAGGACCATCACTGTATAATATAATTTAATAATAACACTAATCATTATTATTTAGATATTTTCCTGTTTCCTGCTTAATAAAATATATTTATCACTACTGTTTTCCCATACTTCTTAAGTTTGGTGGGCTCTTACTTTGGTATTCTTTATCAGACGGTGTTAAGGACCACGTACGTTGCAGTTCATTTCAGGTTTGAATTATTGGATTTGTGGACTGCTGCTGATTTTTCTCCAAGTTCAGGCACATACGTTCCGTCTTGGCAGTCCTGAGCTTAGTTTACAGTATGGAAAAACAGCTAGATAGCATTAAAGGAAGGTAAATATTGACATTACATGTAGGCTTTCTGTCAGGCAGATATCTGTGGTGTACGTCTGCAGGTGGAGGTCTTTCAGAAACCTCAGAAAAGCTGGAGAAATTGAACAGTTTTAAAAATGTGATCATATTTCCTTTTCGTTGCCCTATTTATCCATTTCTGCTAGTCTTTCTGTTTATTATAATTTAATTTTTATAAAGGCTTGTATGGACTTTGAAATACTGAAATACTTTGACATTTTGCATTCCCAGAACAGTATGAAATGGAAGAAAAAAAGTAGAAGGCTGGCCTGCCTTGGGGGAGCGGAGCCAGCTCTCCTCAGCGAGAGCCTCTTGCATCTACTTGTTGCCATGGCAACCAGGGTCAGCTGACCTGGCTGTTTACCCATGGAGAGGTTGAACCAGTGGGGAAGAGCGGACAGGTCAGGTGACTCAAACTGACCAATAGGATATTCCCTTCCATCTGCAATACTCAGTATAAAAGCTGAGGGATCAAAGGGGTCAGGTTGGCTCTTCTGTAATGGGTTGCTTGCTGATACCTGGGGAAGGCCTGTTGTTTGTCTGCCCATCAGTGTGTCTTCCATTTGCTCCTGAGACCAACCTACAACTTTCACAGTGTCTACTAGTGACATCCCCCTGGGAGCTTGATAGAGTTTTGTATGTGTATATTTATGTAGGTCATATCTATATCGTTATTTTCTTTTTATTGTATTATTAATTTTTAAATAAAGTAGTTGAGTTTTTTTCTAAATTCGTTACTTTCCCTATCTCCTTCCTCTCCATGGAATGAGAGGTAGAAGATAGTATCTATTGGCCAACCCAGCCCAAACCACAACAAAGGCACGTTGCAGTGCAAAGCCAATAATTAGGAGTTAAGAAATCATGTATAATTAGATACACTGCTTTTTGAGATACAGGTTGATGATTTAATGTTAGTTCAGATTATTCTTCCTATTTGTTTTGGTAGCTTGGCATCTTCATTTTATATTTAACTGTATTGTGACCTCACTTATAAAAAGAACAGTTACATCCTCAGAGATTCATAGGAATCAAATAAAACATGCTATCTTTTGCATATTTTCTAAAACATTTAAGAGTAGTTTTAGAACTCTGTTTTTTAAGTATTAGTTCCATTAATTGTTTTAGATGTAATTTTATTTATTTTCAAGAAGTAAAATCAGTTTTGCTATTAAAGGGAGTTAACTTTAAAATGTTGGTATAATGTATGAAGGGTCATGAAGGTGCTACAAGAACAAAGTACTTGAAAATAATTACACCATTAATTGCTCAAGATGTGCAATGATGTAAATAAAAATGGAATTATTTTTCCAGCCAATATGCACCTGAAAATGTTGTAAGCTCTTGAGAACCAGAAGTCCTTATCCTCAGAACCACAGACAAGTACTTGATGAAGCTATGTTTCTATTTTCTTCCTTCAAAACGATTCCTGATATTTTTCCTGTCTGAGTTTCCATTTATCCTTTTAAACCAAATGGTCAAGCAGTTACTTTTTTTATTAACAATTAGTTCTAAATTTTTTTTTTATGAAGTAAATGTAGGCTAGTTAGCTTTTTTTAAATTGGGTCATTTTGTGTTTCATAACAGAAAACTTTTAATAACATTTTAAATATTGTTTGTTTAACATTTTAAATATTTTTGTAAAGGTATTCACACCATATCAGATCAGAGGCTTATCTTCCTTCATGTATCTTCCAGACTGGCCTGTAGTGGATCTTTAGGGAAAGGTGCAAAACCCAGGATACCACCCTGGCATATTCTCCAATTTCCAACAATATGTAACTTTGGATTCTGAGAGTATTATGTGGTCTTTTTGTGCGTAGCCATTGATGAATTTTAATTTTCCTTGAAAGGGTCTAATGGCCTTTGAAATGTAAACTTTTAACACCTACCATGTTTGACCAAAAGGAGTTTAATGCTGGAATTGTACATTTTCAGAAATAGTTTATCTTGTTTTGAATCTATTCAAACCAGAAAGTTTTACTTTTTATCCCCTTGTATTAGAAGTAACAAGAAACAAATACACTTTGTTTACTTTCTAATACCAGTAATGATTTTTATAATTTGCCATGTTAATTCCTGAGTTGTTCTTTCTACTGATCTTTTTAACCACTCATAGCATTCAACAAGGTAGCTTTATTCTCTTAAGCAGTATTTTTATGATATCTGTAGCATCCATTTATTCTCATCACAATTTCCAGTATTAAATTTACCCAATCAGTAGAGGGATATTTGAAGTGTTCTATTATTTTTTCTTTCCTCTGCCTTCACAGACATTTTGATTTCATGTAGTGTGTTAGAGCCACAGTCAACCATTTTCTGATTGATTGGTGGTATAGATGTAAGAATCCACTTTGCCACTTAAATCATAAATGTGAGTCCGCCAGGTTTTTATATTAATTGCTCCTGCAAGTTACTCAGCTTGCTTTGCTTTTTGCAACAATCCTCCATGAGTTGGGCAAGGCCTGTTCTCTTTCATATGATGTGGGTTCTTTGTACTTGTTTTGTGATCTGTAAAGATAGCTGAAGAAACCACACATTTCCCAAGCTAAAGCAAAAACTATATAAAGCTTTCATAGAGATCTGTAGAAAATGACATGCTCCTAGTGTGGGATTCTGACATAAATTTCAAAGAAGTCTGATACATTAGGTGGAAAAGCCTGAGAGGTAGTACAAATGTTTTCCGTTGCAATAGTAATATTAAATTTTCAGCTAGTTTATCTTGTGTAACATCTTATTAATCTTAAGAAGAATTTTTCTGCCTCTTTCAAAATTATACAATAAAAAAGCTCTTTCTGCAAGATAACTAGAGACAATTTTCAGCTTTTTTAATACTATATTAGAATTCTGGTGTCTGAAAGTGCCTGCTGCAGGCAAGTCTCCCTGACTGTGTGAGTCTGGAAGTTGTTGCAGGTTGGGAGATCTTTTCTCTAAACTTGAAATGAAATGGAACAGAATGAAAAATCCCTAAATGAAATAAAAAAGAAGTTAAGGTGAAAGAAAGTTTAAACAGAGAAGAATAATTTGGGAGAAGGTGGGTATGGATAGCATCTGAGAGGAAATATGATGGATTTAGAGATTTGAGAATTGGAAATATAGCTTATTTTGTAAATTGTGTACAAATGGCATATATATGCCTTTTAACAAAAGGTAGAAATGCTACATTGCAGAGAAGGAGGAAACGAAGTGAGGAGTACTTATTATTTTGGACATGCTGATCAGTTAAATCTTCAAGTTCGTTCTGTATATAATGAGGAGATTCTGAGACTCGGAATGATGTTTTGCTAAGTAGAAAATTAGTTGAGTTGGTTTTGCATTTTTAAAAATGGTGTAATGTTTTTAGATGAGGGAAAGTATTACCTTTAAAGCTTTTTTTTTTTTTTTTCATTTTATAGTTTTAATAATAACACTTTTCGAAATGGATTTGATAAAAACTTTTTTCCTTTTGCTTTAAAACTAAAAATTAGCTTTCTGAAATCATGTCCAATACTCAAATGTGTAAGTATAGCAGTACTGCATCGGTTCTACTTGAAACTCTCTTCTTTTTTACCTCTTTTCAATGCTCAATGTTCTTACTTGTTTTAACAAGTACAGTGGAAGGGTAAAGAAAGAAGTTGTGCTGCATTGCAATTTTAGCAAGAAACAAAATTTTGAGTTTAATTTTAGATGGGCATTTCAGAAGCCACTATACATTTAAAAGTAAGTTATTCAATGGATTGTTTGTTTAGTGATTATTGCTTACACTCTTGTCAGTGCTTGCAAGTTGCTTAATTGGTTTTACAGCTGCTACTAGGCCGATCTACTTGCAAATAGTAGAATATATTGTTAGAATGGCTATAACTCTTTTGTTACAGGGTGGGAATCATGATAAAAAAGGAGAAGAGAGTTCACAAAAGTGGAAAAAAGAGAAGACAAATTTGTGTTTAATAAAAGCTCTTTGATGATAGTAAAGGTGACTATTAAATTTACCACAGAATGATTCTTCAACTGTTCTAATGTGTGAAATGACACACAAATTGGTAAACATTTCTCTTACAAAAAGTAGCATTTCTTCTGACCATTTCAAACCAGAATTATTTGCATATTTTTCGTGCTGTTCATTATTGAACTCAGCATATTTTTTGTGAAAAGTTAAAAGCTTTTTTCTTTTTCTCCTTAACAGAAAGTACTGACATTGCCTGTCTTAATTCCTGGATGTTAATGACAATACATTTAGCTTAATTGCAATCCAGTGTATTTTTATATATTGGAATTATAATTTCAGAATTTTTTTTTGTTCTTTTCACAGAATATGAATGAAGAATGATGAAATATTAATGCTTTCTATGTACAGCCCCATAAGGATCTTCTCTAAGCAGTTGCAGTATAACTCAGAGTAACACTGAGAATAATTTTTCTCCAGTACAATGTGGTGAAGCAAAGGAACTGAAGTTGTCCACTATTGTACAGGCAAAGGACTTAAAATGTTTGTTATTTTGTGAGCAGTTCTGGAGTGAATTGAACTTCTGAAAATGCGGCCATGGACTGGTTCCTGGCGTTGGATTATGCTCATCCTCTTTGCCTGGGGAACTTTACTCTTTTATATTGGTGGACACTTGGTACGAGACAGTGAGCACCCAGATCACTCTAGTCGTGAATTATCCAAGATACTTGCTAAACTTGAACGCTTAAAGCAGCAAAATGAAGACTTAAGGCGGATGGCAGAATCTCTCAGGTAGGATCTAAAAGTAATTAAAACTTTTCAGAAAAGAGTTGAATTACGAAACATCTAAAATTAAATTGAAAAAGTTGTTTGTGGCTTTTTTGGTAAAATCACGTTTAATATTTAAAAGTATACGTGTTTTAATATAGTTCCATAACTAACAATATATTGCAAAAACTTTAAACAAATAATGTACATTTAGTTTTGGTCCAATATAGTCATCATGTAACAGTCGTTATTTACTGGTGTCCAAGTGTTACTGTCACAAAAAAATAGAATCCTACAGGTGATGAACTCTTCAGTGCCAACTTCAAACAAGTGCAATTATTAAGACATTCAAACCAATTAGAATAGCTAATGACTTTTCTACACTTCTGCATGCAGAAACTGGGAGAGTTTGTTTTAAAAGTGATGAAAACATTTGTGCAGCTTTTTGAAGATAAATGTGGACTTGCTGAAGATGTGCTGCAGTAGTCTGCTGCATATATGAATTCTTTAACTTAAGTTTTTTTCCTTGCCTTGCTGCTAAACTTGTAGGTATTTGCAAAATAGTAGAACAAGCTCCCTTTTTATAATTATTTGTTAGGTTATAGATGGGTATAATTGCAATGTCAAGTGGTGGTTTTTTTTTCACCTTTTGGGACAAACAGCTTTTAACATAGATTTCTGGTATCTCCTTTCCCAATTACTTGCAAGGGAGAGCTTCTTAGGCAGGATGTGTGCCAGAGTCAGGTTGGACCTAAATATGCGGACACTACCATATGCAACCTAAAAGTGCTGATGGATTACAGGGACATATGTTATAGGAAGGTAGAGAAGAGCAAAGTTCAGTACAAGATTTTACAGAATGGGAGAGTAACGTTTATTTTTAAAATATCTTAAGTGACCTGAATTCATTTACAGTCTCTTTCACAATCACAGAATCACCAGCAGTGGGACACATACGTAGCCGTGGTCTTGCGTGGATCACCTGTGTAGAACATGAAGAGCAAGAGGCACTGGCAGTTGGGTCTTCATATAGTCTGTTGCGTGGTTCTTGCTTGGCAGTGAGAAACTGATTTTGGACTTCCTTTTAATAAACTTTAGGAGCAGATGCCATTTTGTATCTTATACCTTACTATTTTGCTTCATAAATCATAGAAAGAAATTAAGGAATTGCACAAATCTCTTTGTTTTCCATACTAGCATGTTTTATAGTTCTAGTCCTGTTCTTGTATCATTAAGTCAGTTTGTTTCTCCCCTGGATTTTGAATTAATTCACACACAGGGACTCTGTAGCAGTTAAATGAACATCTTTCCTTTTAACCCTCTTCTGATGTTTCTCCTGCTGCGTTCTCTTTTTCATGCATAGCCAGGGCTATTTGATTTGGTAAACTGAGTGGTCTTCCCCACCTTACTGGACTTTCCTTTCACTGCACTCTCTTCCGGGTTTCTGGAGTGCATGGCAGATAGGGTTGTGTGCTGATGAGGCTTCTTAGCTTAGAAAAACAAATGGCTTAGTTTTGAAAGTGTCAACCCTGAAGAAGCATTCATGCGCTGCTGCAAAGAGGTGGAGAAGTTCTGCTGACTCAAGTGCCCACTACACTAAACGTAGGTAATCTTCACCTTGAGTAGTATGGCCACAAATGCCAGAGTGGGCTGTAGTTTTCTAAGCTGAATTTATTAATATGTGATAACAACTGCATTGGCAAAAGATTTAATATATTTTTCCTAACAAAATGGTGTAATGTAGACTATGCTGCTGTGAAGCAGCTTAAGCATAACTACAATATATTTAAATTTCTTCAATACTAGAGAATAATAGTCAGCCTTAGGGTTCCTTGCCTCAAAGCGGGGAATATTTGACCTTGAATGTAAAAGATCACCACCCTCCATGTCTTCAGTCTCCCATGTTTGCCTGACTTGAATGGGTGCTAATGTGATGTATTGCACAGTCATTGAAATGTAACCAGTTCGAATTGCAGAGGGACTAGAAGAGAGTAAATGTTCTTGATGTTACTGATGAGAGGGTACACTTCCTCTCAGTAAGGAGCCAGGAGATACAGGAGATGCTTAGATACAGCATAAACTGTATTTTAGCAGTGATGATTTTTCTAAACACCGTTCTGGGTTTCCCTGTCTATATTCGTTACATTTTTAGTGGCCAAGTTTTAAATAATAGGTTGTACTGGTGATAATTTCCCATGATTTATAGAAATATAAATTCCCATGATTTATAGAAATAAAAACATGAGTTTAGTTGTAATCTAAACATGTTAAAATGGAACATTCCAACATTCCTTCTCTCTGCTGCAGTTAATTGCTGCAGGTTTCTAGAATTAAATTAGGTCATCTTAAACTCTCTTAACTGGACTCTGTTCAGCTGCTTTTTTGTGAATATATGCTGAAAAATATTTCTCAGATGCTTCTTCAAAGCGTCATATGTAACCACAGAAGAGTCTGAAAATCTTGCATGGGGAAGCCTAAAATGGCTTTAAATGCTAATATGAACAACAACACATCTTCAGGTTCAGTACTTGGTGCTGGCTGAAAATGAGCCAGCTTGGAATGACAGATACTCAGGCATAGTTTTTTGTAGGAGGTGATCTGGGATTGGTGAAGTACTAGACTTTGAGGGAAGTGAGGTATCACAATGTATAACCTTTGTATTATTTTTATTGAGCAAAACCTGTGATGCTATTTTATAGAAACTTTACAAATAGGACTGAGAAATATCCTGGTCAACCTGCATCGTTAAATATTAAATCATAAATGTGGTATAGGATTGAAGTATCTCATTTCTTTGTTTGCCAGATAGAACAAGTGGTGTTAAAAATAACTGTTAGCTTTAAAGCTAACATCCCATTTACTGTTTTATAGCAATATTGCTATAAAATAAATAGCTATGAAAGATGGCTGTTTAAGATGAGGCACTAACCAACAGTCCATGGATTCAGAATCTGTGTCCTGGAAGAGACCACTGCTGCCATGAACAGAATCAAACTAACAAAAAGAGTTCTTAAGTTCCGAAATTGAATTATAATTACACAGGAAAGATTGCTTTTGTTCCAGTTAGCATCTTAATGTGAGGATATAATTTGTTTTTAGGCTTTACTGGGCAAAGGAAGAAAGCTTGGAACTATTATTTAATATGATTTAATCGCTAGAAATTTTGGTTTTCTACTGAAAATTTAGTTACTGATACTGGATGTGAAATCTGAGTGGTTAAGACAACAGTCTACATCAGTGCATCTTGGAAAGGTAAACCCTGTTGCCCATCTGGACTTTGTTACGCTGAGGTATAAATGTGGTTCTGCTGCCCTTCTCCGCTAAGGTTTTATATCTAGAGAACTAGAGGGTTTTTTAACTGACAGAAAAGCAGCACACTCTTGCAGTGAAGATCTAGAATATATTATGGCAAACTAATGCATGAATTTAAGTGTATTTCAACAGTAACTTTGGGTTACTTTGGGAGGGATTTAAACAAAATTAGTGTTATCTACTTGGGAAAGTGTAACAATAAACAAGCTTCTGATTAACTATACTAGTTAAAGTATTTTGACATAATTGAATAAAATTCTTCAATGGTAAAAGCTTCAAGTTAATAGAATTTTATCTTAGTGGGCAAAGAAGCCTTGTGAATGGTAGAAAATTACTGTAATATGCTAGCTGTGTCATTAGTAATAGGTATTTAGGGCAGGAAGGAAGGAGCTGGAAAGCAGGTATGGTTACCAAAATTCAGTAGTTTAACAAAAATACGTTGTTATAACAATTTCCATTTTGAAGTCAGAGAAAACTGGTATTTCATCTTTAATCACATTGGGACCTTAGTTTTATGGTAAAACACATTTCCAGACAATACATTTCAATTGCCTAGCATTCCCATTGTGATGGATTCTTGTGACTTTTCTGACTTCCTTCTCATCTGATAAAAGTGTCTGTCCTCTGGAGTGGTTCAAATTGTAGCTGGGTTGTGCTTTGCATCTAGCCATCCATGAATGCTGCTATACAGTGACAAGCAGTGATCTTTCCACTCCGAGATTTGAGTGCTCTTTTGCTGCCAATTTATGTAGCAGCTCCTCATTCCTGAAGACAGCAGCAACAGCAAAAAAAAAGAAAACCAAGGCCATGCCTTATGAAACACGCCTTATGTGCAAAAATCAGCCATTCAGAAGTTGAGAAATGTCATATCTGTGGCAAAGCTGTATAAAATCTTGCTTATCCCATTTTTGCTGTATGATACTTAAATCATATTTGGTCTTGTAATTTTTCCCCTATTTGCTTCTTTTCAAACAGGATGCATGAAGAGTGTAAATAGGTTTTAGAGCAGTCTGTTCATTTGGGGTTTATTTTGTTGGGGTTTTTGGTTTAGTTTTTTTTCCCCAATATTTGTGGTGTGCTTCTGATGACTTGAAATTATTTCAGGTACCACTTAGTTTTTACAGTGCATTTGAAAAGCCTTAGGTGAGAAGTTACTATAGTTTGGGGATTTTTGCCAATAAGATGCTTTGTAAAAGCCTTACTTGTGGGCTATAAAGAAGCACAGATGTACATTAGTGATGAAGAAGATAAATGAAATTAAACGTGTTTTGTATTGCCGGTGTTCTATAAATTATATACATGAATACTATGGTGTAATGAGATTTGGAGAGTTACTATGCTCCTTACATGCTTATTAACAATATTGTGTGAGCAAATCTGGGTTGATTTTAGAAGCAGACTGGATCCTGTTAAGTCATTAAACTGAGTTTTTTATAGGTAGTTATTTTGCTGTTTGATATCCATGTCCTGGTTCTGTCGGGTACAGAGTTAATTGTCCCCAGGCTCTGGCAGGGCCACAGGTATCCCATCGCATGTCAGTCGTGCCCAGTCCATGGCTGGGAGCGAAGCAGGGAGGGACCTCCCAGGTCTGGTGGGTGAGTAGGGTTCCATAATCACCTTTGTATATCCCTTAACTGGTCTTTTTCTGTATGTTCCTGTTCCCTTTGCTATTCTCTTAAACTGCCCTTGTCTCAACCCACCAGTTTTGTCTTTTTCTTCCCATGCTCCCCTCATGGTGGTGGGTAGGGGGGTGCCGGGAGAGTTCTCTCTTGCTGTCTGAGGCCAAACAACAGTCTGGTAGAACTGGAAGAGTCTTTTCAAGAACACTTATTACAGATAACTACAATTTTTGTAGGTATTTAAGAGAAACTTGATAGGGAATAATAATGAAATCAAAGTATTACATAATGTTTCATTTTTTGTCTGTAATGTACATTTACCTGGAAATGTTATTTGCTAGTAGGATTACAATATAATTGGTAAAGGCTGCCAGTGTTGCAGTTAGGTGATATAAGGCTTTTAGGAGGAGGAGAGCTTAAAATTACTACTTTTGCAATGTCTGATTTTCTTAAATGAAAACTGGAAAAGCTGTTTTTATGCCTTCATCTGTGTCTGAGACTTCCTTTTTTACAATGCATTAATGATTCATAGTATTCATGTGCTTCTTTGTGTCTTGCAGGGTGATAGTGAAATTTTTATCTGTTATATATATATATCTTTTTATATTTTTCCTTTCCTGGAAGATAAGCATGGCAGTATAGGAACCAGTAATCTCAGTTTCTCTTCAGAGAAAAAGAGAATCCTGTTACATGTTACATTGTGTTTATATTACTAATACATCACATTCCGTGTATATTTATTTCCTACAGTCTATTAAATATTACATTTTGTAGAACCTACAATTCTTTTAATAAATATGATAACCTGTTTCCTACCTGAATAGGATCAGGTGTTATAAAGGAGAACAGGAGTGGAAAAGGGTAAAATATAATCAAACAAATAAAACAAAACACCGATCTTCCTGACATTATTCTCCTAGTTTTCAGAGTAGCTTCAGACAGAGCAAGTAGGATTTTACTTTTGAAAGATCACTGTAATTGCTTTAATGTAGTTGGCGCTGAGGCTGAGATAGAATTCAAACTCAGGATTAATTAATCATAAGCAAATCTATTAAAGTACTTCTGTCAATGACTTTGGGCCCAGGAAGCCTGTAGTAAGCATTGAAAGGACTTGGATACAAGAATAGCTTTGAGTTGATGAAAAAATTAAATATTTTAAAGGTACTGTTTTATATTACATGTGTTTAAAGTGTCTCAAGTTTGAAGGCAAGACTCTTGCATAGACCGATGTGTGAAGAAGGAAAGTGATTGAACGATATGATGCGTATCTCTGCTCTTTTTATTGTTTTTTGTGCAACTCTGAATTAAGGGAAGGGACACATCTTCAGTGGATATGAATCAGCACTGATCAGTGCTATGCTGATTTAAATTGATAAGGGATGCTGCTCACTCTTCATTTGTGAGTAGCATTGAGTGTTTTTTTCCAGTTTTATTTACTGAAAATGTTTTATCTTAGAAGGGTGAAGTGACAACTTGCATTCTTTTTGTTTGTTTGTTTTTGTTAGTGGTCATAAATAATTAAACATAATTTTCTTCTTGTGAAGAAAAAAGAAATGAAAGCAGAAAAGCCAATCATAATGTAGCTTTTGTTAGTTATGAACCTTCTAGGTCCATACAAAGAACTCAGAAAGATATAAATGAAAGAATAAGAAAATATTTGAGTGTCACCTTGTGAAATCTTACATTTTTTCATTTGTGGATAAATTAGGGTAACCTTATAAATACCACAGAAATAGGAAAATATTACAGTGGTTTTGTGATTTATTTTTTCTTTTAATTTTTTTTTTTTTTTCAATTATTTTACACACTGTGGCACTTCTTCCAGCTGAATTGAGTGTCATTGGAATTAAGTTTTGAGCGATTCTTTTTGCCTTTGGAGACTCAGATTTGAGACTGCTACATCACCATTTCCCCTCTCTGTTATTTGAAGGTGATGAGAAAGTGGCCTGTGTGATATGATGTATATACAAAGTTCCTTTTTCTGTCTTTAAGCTTAGCTGGATTACTAAAGAAAGGACAAAGCAGAAACGGGCAACATAATCTTTCTGATGTTTAAAACTGTATAGAAACATCTTCACAAGAGTTCACCATGGAAAAGATAATTTGTATTTACTATAAAATGGTAGGATACAGCATGCAAAATCACACTTTGTAAGTTCTGAGAAAATTAATTCAAGCAAACCCACTATTTGGTGTATTACCATGGCTGCCCGTGTAAATGGGTTATAATTTTGACTATTTTGTATTTATAACTTAATTCAGTGTTGTCATAGCAGTAAGTGAAGGATATTCTGTGCTACATGCTTACCGGCATATTCTTTTATTATTGATTAGAATCATCAGATTTAGATAAACTTTAAACTCAGTTCTGAAATTTTAAGGAGCAAGTAATTTGTCGATACTTATTTTGGTATGAAATCTTATGTGTATGTTTTTCACTAGGAATTCTTATTCATAAGTGTGCGTTATTCCTAGGATATTCTGCACTAGAAGTTATCTACATAAGTGATGCCATGAGTATAGAGAAGGATTTTAATTCAAACACTTTTCCATCAAATGTTGCCTTATCTCCAATTCAGTTGAATGTGCTTGTAGAGGGCAGTAACAAGCAAGCTGTGCTGGTTGCAGAGAAGAGCCTTTCCCTTAATTTTGACACTGGATGAAAGTGAGGAAGACAGCAATTCCAAGTCTGATGAGGTAATAGATGTAGAGACAAAACTGCAAAAAGAACAAGTTATTTAAGTTTTATCCTAAAACAATGGAATTTTTGGAAGTCCAAACAACTAGCTTAGGACAACACCCCCCACTCCCATCCCAGCCTTTTATCTTAACAACATAAGTACAGTAATAATGTTTATTGCAGCATTCCAAAGCAAGTTCAATGTTAAATTACATTAACTTTTCTTTTTCAAAATCTTAATTGTATCATATGGTCAGAATTATTGCTCTTTCTTCATACCATCCGCAACCATCCTTCTGTAGGATTCTGTAATTGCTACTTTAACAGACTTTCCTTATGTGTGTGCTGCCTGAAGATTTCTTGTGGTATTGATTTTGTATCCTTTTACCTTATTGTTCTTCAGAAATTCTATCTTTAGGGGATGTGACTTGTACAAGATAAGACATTCTGTTTTTCCTGGTAACTTTGTGGTTAGTTGTCCTGTCACAACTCACAAATGGATTGTTCATACAGAGGGAGTATATTTGGGGAGTGTATGTTTCAGACTAGAATAATTTCTTCAGTTTTGTCATGCTTCCCTCACTGCATTAAAAAAGCAGATATATGAACAGTTATTGAGAATTCCTTTTTATTTACCACGGTAGCTTTAAAACACAAACAAATATCTTCCAATAATTTAATTATTCCTAATTTGCCTTCAGTGAGGAGTTCTAAGAGTGCAGAATGTTTTAATAAACTTCTTTCTTATGTAGCTTCCTCTTCCTCCTCTCTCACCCCTCTCTGAAAACAAGGGATTTATATGCTATACTTTGTGATATGCATTTGTGGTGCTCACATTAGGTATTTATTCCCTTCAAGTGTTCCAGTGAAAATAGACTTTTCATCAGTTCCTAAATTTTTACTGGTATTTAATTATCCCTATCTGAGAGACATTAAAGTTAATGTCGTCTCAGTAAGATCTTTAAAACACTGTCATTTCTGGTGTAGTGTGAAGAAACTCCTTATGACCACTCTTTGCTCTGTGCTAGAGGCATCTTTTGCCTGGCAAGTGGTCTTCCCTTACGGTGCCTCTGTATATGTGTGTGTGGAAAGAATAGCCCTTTCTTGGTGTGCTCATGGTCTATTATGAATGAAGAATCACCTTCATGTTCTGCAAGAATTCTGTATTCTTTACAGTTCTCAAGAATTTTCATTACACATCTGATCCCTCTTTTCAGGGTGAGCTCTTTTAACGGTCTTATAAAAGGTGGAATAATTTTTAACCATTGTATATACCAGATACAATGTGTCATTTCTCTAGAGATGAAAATTTCCCTGCATTAGTTTTTAATTTGTAAGGCAAATAGAAGATAACATCTAATTTCTATACTTTTCAGCTTATTAAAATGTGATTTCAAGTTGAGGTGGTGAGCAAACCTCAGTAATACCCTTAGGACTGATCTAGGGCTCAGAGATTTCAGGATACATATTTCCATACTTCTCATGTGCTCACACACCAGAGATTTCACAAATGGATGTTATGATTGCTAGTGTAGTTTTAGGTCACCAGCAGTTTAGAATACTGGAATTGTCATTAAAATTATCGTAATGATATACTTGAGAAGCTAGGATCTTGTTCTGGGGCTGGAGAGTATGCTGAAATCATCCTGTGCCAATTTGTAGGAAGACTTTGAAGTGGAGTTCCAGTGTGGGAGCCCTGGTCCTCTGAGAACATACACCCAACATGCATTTCATATGTGCATATAAAAAGTAGCCAGAACTTGAGTCTTGTGAAGGCACATCCCTTGATCAGGCTTTGCTGGTGTACCAGTCAGTCCAACAAACAATTTGCAAATACTATTTTCAGAAGTAAAGCCCAGGATTGGTCTTGTCACTGAGTGGAAGTCTTGTAACCAGTACATTCTAACACCAGGTTGAACTGGTGAGCTGCAACTATGTTAAGTGCTGTTCTTCTCCTGTGGGACTAAGGTTTTACAAATTTCTTTTATGTCAGTACGTTTAATTTCTCCTGATTTTAAGAAAATGCCAAGGTGGCTTATGAGCAAAACAGTGCGGAATGAAAATGAAAGAGGAGATGAATTTTTAATGCAAATAATATATAAATTAAAAATTATATTTATAAATCAAATAACTATTTTCTGTATCCTAGGATACCAGATGGTCCCATTGATCCGGGACCAGCTGCAGGAAAGGTACACGCTTTAGAGGAGCAACTTTTGAAGGCCAAAGAACAGATAGAAAGCTATAAGAAGAGGACAGGAGATGGTTGGTAGACAAGTGGTTTTTTTACGTCTAAACTGAGTTTTGATATTTCATATCACAAATGTATTGGTTTCATAACAAATAATTCACCTACGAGTGCTTTTATACTTTTTTTTTTAATTTTTTTTCTTTACTAGGAGGTCTTGGAAAAGACCATGAAATTTTGAGGAGGAGGATTGAAAATGGTGCTAAGGAACTTTGGTTTTTCCTCCAGAGTGAATTGAAGAAATTGAAAAGTCTAGAAGGAAGTGAACTACAAAGACGCATCGATGAATTTCTGTCTGATTTGGGTCATCAGGAAAGGTACTTGTATTAGTTGATTCTGTATATATGTTGTTGTATGTCCAAAGCCTAGCACGATACCAGCTGCTAATAATAAAGTTAACTCTATCCCAACTGAAACCATGACCAATGCAGGATTATGGATTGATTTAAGTAAACTACTGATACACTACTTAATTACTGATACGTGGCCATACAACAAAATTATTACATGTATTTCATGGGACATAAATTATTTGTCCGGCTTATGTCACTACAGCTTGGAGTATAACCCTTTAATTTGATATATTTTCATTTTTTTTAATCAGAAGACCTGGATCCTGGATATCACTTGGTGCTTTCCAGCTGCATCTGTCTATATATAAGCATATATGCATATTTGTATGTAAAACAAAACAATTAAACCTTGAAAATGTTTTTAGGTATCTGATTGTGCATTGTATAAATACTGGAATGTTAATTACATTGATCATTGGGATATTATATAATTTGAAATACTTCAAAATTGGGTAATATCTTAATTTTAGGACTAATTAATTATAGTTCTGAGAACTCACTTTTCACAATTTAACAGAATATTTCAGATAGAAATGACCTTTAATTACATTGTTATTATTATGTTTTCAGAGATGTGCTTGAATTATATTTTCAGTTATTGTTGATCTTACGCCTTCTTCATTGTTGAAGTATCTTTTGTATTATACTAAAATATTCTGAATGACTTTGTTCATGCTAAACAATATTAATCCAGGAAGCGTTAAAAGTTCAGTAAATTCTGTCTGTAAGCCTATTATATTTATAACTCTATGGTCCCAACAGGATTGCAATGGCAATTTCTGTCTCATTAGTAAACACTCATATGAAAATAGTTGAATTAACTAAATACACCATGGTAATAAGTACCTCTTTCCCCAAAAAGCTGAGATTTGCATATGTGAACATCAGTAGGAAGTCATGAGCCTTCAAAAATAATACTGTAGTAAAAAGAAAAAAATAGGAAGAAGTTTTAATTATTTGGAAATAATGTAAGCACTACTTAAAATACAGTTTAAAAATAATATTAATTTAATTATTAATGTGGGCAAGTAATTTAATCCATTAAATTACAAATTTAATCTTCCAGAATTCAAAACCCCGGTTTGTCACAGATTAGTGGAGTTTAAAGTGAGAAGGGACCATTCAATTATTGAGAGTTACTATCTATATAAAATAGTCCATTACATTTCATCCAATTATTTTTCTGCTGAGCGTGATCATGTATGTTTGACTGAAGTAAAGGTAGCGCTTGGCTGAAACAGAGTTTTCCAAAAGACTTGAGATGTCAACTTGAGTTGACTGTAAACAGTTAACTGACAGAGAAGCTGCCGCCTCCTTGGACAGTTTGCTTCAAAGTTACCTCCACTCAGAGATATTTGTTCTCCAGATAATTTATTTCTACTTAGGCTTCTTGGACTTCAGGTCACTGATCCTTGAGGTACCTTTTAAACTATCTGTGCCAAAACTGGAGCAAGTAGTCTAATGCCAGGCTTAGTGATGTTTGTCATGGGAACAAAACCACTTGTGTACATATCACTGCTCGGTTTATATAGCCAGAATCACATGGGGCAGTTGCCACAGTAGAAGCTTCAATGATGTTGAGTGTTTGATGCCAGATGGTTTTTATGCTCCTGACTCCCAGTATGAATCCTTTTCTTCTTACTCCTTCCTACACCAATTCATCAAGCCTAACTTGCAAATTTTCTATATTTCTGACAGCTGTATCTTTATATCTTCCTGTACCTCAGGATGAGGTGAAACCCACACTACAAAGTCATACTTCTCTGCATTGCATTGTAAACCTTGGAAAATTACAAAATTAATCCCACTGTTGAAGTCTGAAACCACTGTGGTACTGGAAGAAGTCTGTATATTATGCAACCAATCAACAGCTGCTCTTTTTTTCTCTTTATTTAAGAATTTTCTTTTTGAATGGAAGTATTCTGCAGACTGACACAGTGGTTCTCAAAAGCAGAATGTCCTGGAGTCTGTTGAGTCTTAGTAGTAGATCTTGGTAGACTTTCCTGTATGGCGAGGTCCCCAAAGAAGACTAAAAGCAATATAAATTAAAACCAAACAGCCAGAAACTAGTAGGTTTTATTAAAATAAAAGTTGGACCTTTTTTTTTACATTATGGAAATTCAAAGTAATTGCATAAGAGAAAACAGATGCAAAAATATTTCTAGAATATTCAGCCTATGTTCTTGTATTTATAATTGGGCAATTATCTTGTGTTGCAGAATGCTGCCCTTGGTTGCTTCTAGTCCTGAGGAAGTTAGTTTTTTCACCTTTGAAGCCAGGCTGTCTGCCTCTTTCCCATTAATCTTTCAGTTTTGCTGCATGAGTCACAGGAAAACTCTGAGCTCCTTCTACGCACATCCTTTGTCCTGTGATGCACTGATGTCTTGGGGGTCCTTTTCTCTTAGGATGCACAGTAGATCCCAAGGGAAGGAGCAGTCTCACACTTAGTCCATCTGGTCTCTTCTCCTGAAAGGAATGTAATGCAAGTTTAGAATGAGCAAATCAGATACCCTCATTCACTCTAAGAATCAGAGGGTTTTTTGTGGCATTTTTTGTATTGCTGGTGGGTTTTTTTTGAAGTATGTGTGGACTTGTTGATGACACTGGTGAGGCCCCACCTTGATTGCTGTGTCCAGTTTTGGGCCGCTCATGACAAGAAAGACAGTGAGATTCTGGAGCTTGTCCAGAGAAAGAGAAAGGCAATGGAGCTAGTTTGGAGAACAAGGCTTGTGAGAAATGGCTCAGGGAGCTAGGTGTGTTCAGCCTGGAGAAAAGGTGGTTGAAGAGAGAGGGGAAGTTGGTCTGTTCTCCCAAGGAACAAGCGATAGGGCATGAGGAAATAGCCTCAAGCTGCACCAGGGGAGGCTTAGATTAGATATTAGGAAAAAATTTTATACTGAGAAGGTTATTAAGCATTGAAATGGACTGCCTAGGGGAGTGGTAGAGTCACCATCCCTGGTGGTATTTAGAAGATGGGTAGACTTAGTGCTTAGACATATGGCTTAGTGATGGTTTTTGTCAGTGTTGGGTTGATGTTTGGACTAGATTATCTGAAAAGTCCCTTTCAACTGAGACAGTTCTGTGATTCTGTGAGTCTATTTCTTGGCTGCGTCCTAGGGGTTGTGTAGAGAGTACTGTTTTTGGCAGATGTTTCAGTCCAGTATTTCAGTACTGATTCTGTTTAAGAAACAACATAGTCCACTGCAGAATTTCCTGTGTTATGGAATGTGTAATTGTATTCTTGTGGTTGCTACAGAGAAGGGAGTTTCTGTGGAAAGACTACTTGATACAGAGTTAACAAAAAAGAACAGATTAATCCTCTAGTTGTGGGTTTTTTCCTACCTTGGTATTATATTGTTTGCAAAATGGTTGTTACTGAGTTACTTTTATTCCTTTTCTTCCTGGGGAAAAACTGTCATCAGGGCTTTTGTGGTAGCTGGCCAAACTTTGACGCACTGTTTGGGCCTAATATTTCCTTTGAATTTAGAGGAACATATCACTTTTTACATTTTCTTTGAGATTTTATTTGTTGATGAAAAGTTTCTAGGAAGTTTAAATGTAATTTTATCATATGACTGGAGTGGAAGTCTACACTGATCTTTAGAAATGTGTTAAAAATGGCTGCCCTCCCTCCTTTAGCTGTGAATATCCCATGCTGATGAAATATATAGCCATATTCTTTACTCCATTCTGTTTTCCAGGAACAAAATGGTTTTAAGAGCAGATCTGGGATGCAATTTATGAGATGAAACAAAAACAACAACAACAAATTGATATTGTTGGTTAGTAACACAAAGACCAAGTTTGACTCACTAAATATTTGCAGTGCTGCTATCTGAAATTGTCTTTCTGCTGTTTTACCACCCACACTAGCTTCTAATGATCCTGTGCAGGCTCATCTTTTGTCTGCACTTGGCTATCTTGGGTTCGTCAATCCCCCAGTCAACTACTTTTTAGCTCGCCACGTGGAAGCTGATTCTATTTTTTGGACTTAGTCTGTGTCCGTTCTGTGTTGGTCTGCCCCACTCAGAAGAACCTAGCAGATATAAACCTAAAAAATGCACATTTCATAGCAGAAGCAATCAAAGAATGTCTCTGGGACTGAAAGTGCGTTAAAATTGCACTACCTTATAATCATTTCTGTGTGATAGCACCTGTAAATTTTTCAGTTCCTGCTTTGCTTCAGAGTTTTATAAGAGTAATTTTTTTAAAAAACAGGTTGTGGATACTATCTGAAAACTCTTCCATGAATTCATAACATTTACCACAAATTATTTGATATTCTTTGTGGCTTTCACTAAGCAAAAACTGCCTGCCTTTCCCCAATGTGTTGAGTTGCTGAGGCTGTGTAAGGACTTTTTCATCATTCCTCTTACCTCAAAACTGGTAGAAAATAGTTATTTTTCATCTGCAAGGCTGACTGTTTAATTTATTTTAAATTAAAGAGCCTTTGCTCTGTCATGGTCACCATGGCCAACAATATAAAAAGTAAAATTCAGACAACACTTTTCTTCCTCAGAAATAAGAAAAAATACTTAATTGCTGAGAGGGAAAACTTTTTTTTTTTTTAATTGGTAGACTTCGTATTTTCAGTTATTTTATGACAAAATTTGATAGAAATATATTTCTATAAAGTAAAATGAGAGTACGCTGATTACTTACATCACAAGTACAGTAAAGGCATTTTTAAGGGCAGCAAAAGAGAACGTTTGAAAATTGTTTTAAATGTGGCTGTGGTTGCACTGCTGCTTTTAATTATAGCACAGGATTTATTATTTTTTAACATTTAGACCTGAAATACATATTTTTTCTTTAAACGTCCAGCATGTTTGCATCTTGATGCAGAAGAAAAATATATTTAAATCCCAAGAAAGTCCATGAGTTCCTTTTTTAATTTGCCTACTATCCTGTAGTGTTTTCTAGAAATTGGAAAACACTGCTTTAAGAAAAGCAGATTCTTTTTCTGTTTAGTTATTTGTATGTAATACATTGCATTAGATCTACTGCATCACTAATTGTTCTAATTGTCCCGAAACTGTGTTTGCATGTTATTTTGAGTATTATGCATCCTAATGTTTCAAAACTAGTTAGCTGATGATACTTTCTGATGATACCTTCAAGCTCAGTTACCTTGTAAAAGAAGTTCCAATTTATATAGTTTGAGATTTGAATGTAAGTATGGTACTTCCAACTGATTGACAGAACGTTACTGCTGCTGAACGATTTGGGTATAATGCTTAATACAGCAACAGCAGATGAAATAGTAAGTCAGCGTGGCTGTTATCCTGTGTAGAAGTATGGGTATGAAAACTGGAATGAGTGTGGGGGAATGGAAAGCTACAGATCCATAAATCCAGTTATTAACAAGAGAAGGTTGTCTGATAACTCTGCTGATAAAGATAGCTCTGTCAGAACTTGATTTATCTCAATGTATACTGTGTAAATATTATGTCATTGGAAATAGTTGCCTAACAGAGATACGTCATCTGCTCCTTTCTCACTTGCTAAAGTTATTTATAAGGGATAGCCTTAGCTAACTAGGGTGATGGTTCCAGTATTTAACAAGAGCTGCAACAACAGTGTCTTGTAGTACTTCACTGTCAAGATGGCTTCACAGGTTGTTAAGAAATATGCTTGTCTTTTTGTCACCTCTTTTTTGTCACCTCCCAAATTTCTCAGCCTTTGTTCTGTTACATCTGTTCCTACTGATCAGAATTGTGGCTTATCAAGAATTTCAGGCAATAAATTGCAACATCTCAAGTTCATATGAAAGAATTAAGAAAAGTGGTTCAAATTTAAAACTTCAGCATTATGGTGAAATGTTTAGCAACTTCAAATACTCTCATCTATAGAGACTATTCTTTCTTCTTCATTTCTTTTAGCACATACCAGAAATAAATGCTCTACAGCAGGGCCATGAGATTTTTTTAACCCATGTCCTGTTTAAACTATAATTGCTCATTGGTCATGGAACACAGGTTAAATAGTGGACACAGTCAGTCTTTCTTGGTTCCTTTTTGGATTGTGGGGTAGGAGGTGACAAGAAGAAACCTGTTTTGAGGCAATGATTGAAATATCTGTTTAATTTTTCATTGAGTTCATCTAATCCTCTGATTTTAAGATTGTTTCCCATTTTTATAGGATTATTTTCCATTGTTGTTTATAGGTCAATAATGACCGACTTGTACTACCTCAGTCAAACAGATGGAGCAGGAGATTGGCGAGAAAAAGAGGCCAAAGATCTAACAGATTTGGTACAAAGGAGAATAACTTATCTACAGGTAAGAGGGTAGAGCTTTTAAATCAGGGTAAATGTTTTCTATTTTAATTTTTTTACACATAGCACTTAGCTATACACTTGTTATAATTATGTGACAGTTTTAGGTGAATGTTTGTATATCAATGAATTACATACAAAATAAATTAGAAAGTTGATTTCAAACAAATTTATTTTATACGTATAAGGAATGAAAGCAAATCTTCGTGGATTTTGGACTTTGTTGTTGTTTTGGTTGCTTTTTGTTTTCCTAATCTGTGATTTTCACTGGGTGGTACTTACCTGTTTGGATTCTTTATTATAATAGATAAGTCTGCTTTTCATTTTTCATTCTTTAGAGTGTCAGAATACATACGTTTGCACAGTGTTAAAAATAAAAATATGAATCTCCTTTTATGAAACTTCTGAATGACCAGTTCACTTTTAATAATACAAGTATGCAAAATTGAAGTGCTTGTATAATACATTGTCTGGTCCTAGACAGTTTTAACAGTTGTATGAGATGCTCGTATTTGTGAGTGCATAAAGCCATTCTAATGTATGTGCTTACGTGTGTCTCAAATGTAAACAAATCTTGATTTTTGTTCTTTGGCTCTTTTATTTATGTATGAACGCACGCAACTATTTATATAGTTTATATATCCAAAATGTATTTTAAGTAGTCTGCTTTATTTGTACTTGGTTTGTTTTTCCTTGCACACATGCACCTCCCCGCTCTCTTCTGTACGGTCACCCCTGATGGCAGATCTTTTCTCTATGTAAATATCAGAATTTGTTTCCCAGATTTTCATTATTTCACAGTTCAGCTATTGGAACGTTCTCTTCTCTGACCAAGCTATGTACATGTTGCTTGTTAAATAAAAAAGGACACCCTTGTGTGGAAAAAACTCCCCATAAATTACTCAGGAGGCAGCGCTTTGTTGTCTTCCTTCAACTCCCTTCTGAGAACTGCTCCTCGTTCTTTCACTCTTTGGCAGTGGTGTACTGTAACGGCTTCGCATGCTTATAAATATGCCTTTTCTACGACTTTCTCTGTTCTTTCTTCGTCCCGAGGAGACCGGTATAAAGCGGGGGGGGATGCCCGGGGCGGAGGCAGCGGCCCCAAGGGCAGCGGGGAGCGCGCGCCCCCTCTGTGCCTCGGAAGGGCCTGCGAGCACGCGCCGTTGCCGCGAAGGGGGCGAAGCGGGAAGAAAGAGGGCTGAGGCGCTTTGAAACACTTGTGCTGCCCAAAGTGAGTTGAGAGTCTCCGGGTATTGTCAACAGCTGTTTCTGTTGAGAGAGAGCATGAGGGCGACCTCTCTCGCTGCTGTAGGGTTCAAGGGCAAGATTTCTTTGTTTCCTGAATAGGAAAGAAAGATCAAGCCCTGTGTTTCATTATCTATGTAGGAGTTAACGTATGTAGCGTGCATATAGTGTGCCCAGCAAGACCAGGGAAGTGACTGTCCCCCCTGTACTGGGCCCTGGTGAGGTCCTACCTCAAGTGCTATGTCAAGTTTTGAGCCCCTCATGACAGCAAAGACAGATTCTGGAGGAGGTTATGGAGCTGATGAGGGGGCTGGAGAACAAGTCTTGCGAGTAGCAGCTGTGAGAGAGCTGGGGTTGTTCAGCCTGGAGAAAAGGAGGCTGAGAGGAGACCTTCTCACTCGCTTCAGCTCCCTGAAAGAAGAGTTGGGGTCAGTCTGTTCTACTAAGTAACAGGCGACAGGATGAGAGGAAACAGTCTCAAGCTGCACCAGGGGAGATTTAGATTTATGCATTTAAAGTATAAATTGAATCATTATGGGTTCATCCTGTAACACATAAGAAAATTACTATTTCTCTCCTTTTTTCTTCCCCTTAATATTTTCTGTATTACAGAGGGAATTTCATTGGGTTTTGTTTTTAAGAAGTCATCACTGATAGGTTATAGAAATTAAAACCATACAAATGCTTCACTGCTGCACATCAAATCCCATATGATTGTTTTACATGAAAGGGTCTAGAAACTATCCAGAAGGGACATGTGTTTCCTTATTAATTGTTTTTGATGTTTAAGTTGAAGAATGGTGATATGTATTTTCCAGAAAATGTAGTTGCAGCGTTGATAAATGTTGATTTTTGTGGCATTATAACTGAAGGTCATGAAAAATAGCACTAAATTCTTGGATTTAGTAAATATACAGCAAGACATTAAAAGTCATTTGGGTATTCTATCAACAAATAATATTACCCTGTTTATCCTATATTTCTTTTAGTTTAGTTGAAACATCTTAGCTGAGTTGAATGCTCAATTTTTGTTGTACTGAAATGTGAAAAAGAACTATGGAATGAGCCTTCTTTCACTAAACTGTTCTTTTTTTCATAAGCTCTGTTTCTTTCTATTAACCTTTTTCCAGGCTTAAATATACCTAAAATTTTTAGTCATTCTTTATTCAATATCTTTAATTTTTTCTTCCTGATATTTTCTCTTAACACTAATTCTGCACTGGGCTATTTGAAGTGAGCATCCACTAGTTGACAAATGGCAATAGAGTATTGATTTATGGAATAACACCAAAATACAGTTTTTGCTTGTCTTGTTTTTTATGCAGTCTAAGACATTACTTAGCTAATAGTAGATCTCCCTTGAGTTCATGTCCTTATAGAACTGTTGAAACTGATGCCTAATATTTTTATATCAACTGGATTTTGAAATGTGAATTATTTTTTCTTTCACTATGCTTGTTTTAAATGTAGTTATCAATACAAAATTTCACTTTTCATGAGTCATGCTTATTTTGATTAGTTTCTTATGGAGATCATGACAATCTTCTCTAGACTTGCCTAGTATAAAGTTTCTCAGACATTTCATTCAGTGACTGTGCCTTTAAGAGTCCTTCAGTGTTTCTTGCATGAAGTACTATTCCCACTAAGATAATTAGAGGACATTTCTTCATGTATCTGACATTTCTCACTCTTTTCATGGTCTGGTTTTGATCTTTGATTGCACTTTGTCCCTTACTCCATGACTACTTTGTTTCTTTGAAGATTATTTGCTAAAAAGTACTCTAGCTCCCCCCTCCCCCTGAAAATCAAGGAACTGTGGATAAAATGATTTAATGGATGATCATGGACCTCCTGGTGTATACTATTACCATCATTTATATAAAGGATGTAAACCCCAGGCAGGTAATTCTCAACGTGTGCAACATTGCCCTGAGTTGGTGTGGAAATTTAGCCAAATTTTCCAAAGGCAGAAAATACTCTTTCTGAAGAGTATTTGAGTATTCTTTGAGACAAGTCATTCATATATACAATACATATATACATTATATACATATTACTAACATCTCTCTTTTCCTGTCTGCCTGTACACTAAGCCAGACATTAGCTTTTGGAGTCCTTCTGAAGACCAAAGTGTCTCCTGTCTTAACTGACTGTTGCAAGTAATGATCCAAAACTGGAATATATCTGTGACTACCCATTTGAAAGAAAAGTTAACTTACTTTCTAGTGTGGGTTTCATGATCTTGAAGTGTATAGGGCTTACTGTGAGTATGCAATGTAAAGCAGTCAATTGTCTGATATTGCACATGTACACCTCTATTCATAATGTAACTGTATTAAAAAATTATGTTACATAAATAAAATTCAACAACCTTCACTTCCCAGCTTCATGCCAAAAAGAACTATCTAGAACACATTTGTAAATTGTTTTTTTGCTGAAGAATGAGAGTACCATATAGTTTTCTTCTGGTACGTGTTGAACAGTGACAGCTGCATTATTTTGAGACATCTCCCTGGGAAATCATTTAGCTGAATGATTGTGAATGGTGATGACTGCTACTTTGTTTGTATGGCATTACCATAAATTTGATTTAATGAGGCTACATTTAGTTAGTTCCCTGTAGTTAGAGCAACACTTAAAAGGCTAGGAACTTATATTTAAGCAAAAGACTGTATTTTCAGTGATGTTCATTATCAAGTGATTGAAGAGATTGTGCAAGCGCACTCAAACAAGGCCTCCTGTAGAACTGTATATTCTGGAATTGGTAGAGTGAGTAAATGATAATGAAGGCAGCAGTTTATTTTCTTCCCCTTTCCTTTTGTGCTTATTTTTGTTCTATTTATTTTAGGAAGTTTATGATTCAGCATGCAGTTATTCAATAGCAGAATATTTTTGCCTCTAATTTTTAAAGAAATCAAAACATTTTGTTCAACTTTGAAGGTTAAAAATATAAGCAGAGAAGGGTTCTAAGTACTCAATAACATCATCAGTTGTAATAGTCATAGATTGCCATATTCATACTAATAATTTATTTGTGGTTGTGCATGTATGCAAAGAAAAGTAAGTTGCTTATGAGATTTGATTCTGAGGTTTCTGGATTTCCCAGTATTTTTGGTGATTTAATGTGTCACTTTTTTTTTTTTTTGTCTTAAACTATATTAAATCCTCTCTCTTTCCTGCCATTAGAATTAATGATATATATTTCTAATAAAAAGCACTCATACTAAAATGACAACAATAACAAAAATGGCTCTGGGCACTCTGCCATATGTACTAAAGGATGTTCCCTTCACAGCTGTAGGACTTGGAAAGTGTAAGCTTGTATCTTTCAATAATTCAAATTGAATGCATTATATCTTTTCCCAGTTGTTCCACTTCACTCATGAGAAACAATTTGTAGTGTGTTGTGGCAGTTGTAGTGTGCTATTGATAAAGTCAAACTAATTTGAAACAAAGGCAAAAGTAAATTTCAGAGTGGAAAAATATAGAAAATTCTCCATCAGCATTTCTTGTTTATGGGGAATGGTTTAATTTTTAATGAAAGACTTCAGTTATGTGTCTGTGTGCGCACTTTTCTAGGAGAAGAGATGATTTCTCAAATGGGCAGACCTTGTAGCTCTTAAGTTTTCCTATAGTAGACTCAGCAACCTTAGCCTTATTCAAAAGCTTTCTAGTATTTACTCCAAGTACATAGAATCCTGATAATTCACTTACTCAAGGAGAAAAATGTCATGATTGCCACTTCTGGTTTCTGTATAGATTTAGGAATAGTACGCTGTAGTAATCTCATCTCGAAATGATAAAGGCAAGGTTAGATAATGGCAAGGCAAACAGTTGAAAAAGACCATATCCTTAAGCTTAACTGAGGTGTGTTCATGACCACAAGTGCACCTTTCTTACCTAGGTGGGATAGATCCAGTCAAGATTTATGGTTATGTATTCATAATATTGACACACTTTAGCTATGTCTTCTAGTTGCCTTAAACTTGAAAACTATGTCTGTCATTAATTTGGTTACATTTCAGTTGTTTGATTTACATCCACTCTTTTAAGTATAAATGAGTAAGTGATGCCAGTAGTCAACCCAACTGAAAGGAGAAAATGACAGTAATGTAGTTATCTATGTCTAAGGGGAAGTCATTAAGCAGAGGAACAAATAGATTCTGTCTCAGATTCTGGTTTAGTGACAGACTAGTAAGGCACAAAAATGTAGCATCTAGCAGACAGTTATTGTTACCTTGTTACCTTCTTTTCTACAGCATCATCAGTATAACATTTTCTTAATGCAGATTTCTCTGTGGAAGTAAGTGGGGAAGGTAAAGACAAGAAACTCTTAGTGCATCAACTGGAGAAGAATGAAGTTTGCACTTACCCCTCTTTAGGCACCACAGAATCCATACAGGAAGGATCCATTAGTTAAAAATAAATAGGTAACTTGTTTGATTAGTTTTGATACTTCCACAATTATTTGTCTTGGGAAATGTAATTTAAATAGCTAATAAAAACCAAAACTCTCTTGAAACCACATTTTGTCAAGTAAGGTTTCTATAACTAGCCTACATCAGATTTGGAAGTGTAGCTTGAATTGAAAATTTCTTATAAAGGCCCAGGCGCTCTGCTCACTACTTGGAGGATTATGCTCAATCATCCAGCCTCCTGTGCAGGCCAAAACCTATTCATTGAGAGATTTAGTTATATTTTTGATGGACTCCCAGAAATGTTTGTAATTTAATATGCATTTCTTTGTCTTTTCTATTTTACTACTGTATATTTTAATAGTTCTTAATTATATACTGAATGGATTGAAACTTAGATATGATTATTTTTGCAGTCTGACATTTTGTCCAGTGAGTGACCAGTGGGTTTATTTTTTTATTTTTAATTTATTTAATTACATATCTCTGGCTCTTACTCATGGTTTTTGTGAACACATTTGTTCATTGTGTATTGACATAGTTCTCCCAAAAAATAGGATTTTCCACAGAATTTGGGTGGGATTGCATCTTCCAACAGACTGTGTAGCATGAAGGAATAAAATATTTATTGAAAATATAAAGAAAGAGCACTTTTGTTAATGAGCATCATACTATGTTTATGAGGTTGCTTTGTAATTTGTAGCTGACTGCTTGCCCTCTCTGCTCTAGTCTGTTGATTCATTGGATGAGAGTACATGTCTCTAAACTTCTTAAAATTTATGAATGCTATTCTCTTATAATAAAATGTATGTTAAGCAGCAGATTTACCAATTTGTCATGTGGTTTTTTTGCTCACTGCAAAGGTGGTGAGACATGGAAACAGTGCTTCTGACATCTTTCTCATCTTGCTGACTTTGTGAACAAGCAAACCAGAGCTTTGGAGAAGTGTCTTTGAGCACCGAGAGATGGGAAAGATGGAAACCTGGAAATAGTCCTAAAACTGTTTTCATGCCAATCATCAACATCAACATCAAGGAGTGTTCCCAGGCACTTGAACATATTATTCTATACTTTTAAATTGTTAGAACAGTTTCTGGCATAGTTTTCCCATACGTCAAGTAGTTTTCTCCCAAAAAATTCTTTGGCTGTGTTTGAGACTTAGCACAAGACACTTTTTGTAAATATGCTCCATGTGGCTACCCTGTTTTAAGAGATTTAGAAAGTTTCATAACATGTATGCAGTCTTTTCGGTGCCAGCTAGAGTAAGTTTCAGACACATTTGCTTACTGCTATAGATTTTACCTGTGTTATGTATTTCAAATGATCATGTTTATAATGATTTATTTTATTTTTGTTGTTGTATGCTAGTAATCTGAATGTGAAAATACCACAGATTGCAATTTTGTAGCCATACCCTACATTAAGAAAATATGGTGGTGTTTCATTATTTTTCAGCACCTTATGGAGTTAGTGGAGAGTGTTTACATTTTACTCAAGTACTCAGTCACCCAAAAGGAATAAGAAACAAAAATGAACTTACAGTACAAATAACGTGCTAGAGAGTGTTACACCTATTCATTCTTTTATTTAATATGTAGAATTATGTGAACAGTGATATGGTCTGTTCTCAATATTCCTGCTGATGGTTCCACTTAAAATATTGCTGTATGTTTAGGGGAAAAAGAAATAAACACTCAGTAATGGGTATTTCCCACTATAGCTGTAATTTACCCTGAAAGCCTTTTCTGGGTTTTCAGATGTTTTACAAGACAATACTGATTGATTTTAATACTTCACAGGATTTCAGTCTTTTTTTAGTTTTTTTTAGTTAGAGATAGAAAATTAAGATCAAAAAAACTTGTTGCGTTTTAAACATTTTCTTTAAAATATCTACCTTTAATACCATCACTGTTCTGCAAACTTTGTGATAAACAGCTTGACACTAACAGTTGCAGAAGAATTTTGTGCTATTAACTCATACTCCACTCATGTAATCTTTGCATATTAAAATTGTAGATTACCATAATCTGCACTGAATTTTGAGTTATGTACCTGGGGAGACAGTCTTTAATACACATATGCATATACATTTGACTAATAATGTTGAGTAACAAGATCTTGGAGTTACCACAGATAATTCTGTGAAAGAGGCACTTCAGTGCTCAACAGTATTTAAGCAGTGCATCCTGCATCAGGGATAGACTTTGCTGTTCTAGTCCCTTAGTATCAGAAAGAATATAATAAAACTAGAAAACTTAGAAGAGGAAAGTAATGTGCATGATCAAATGCATGAACCTGGTATCTCTGACAGTAAAGACTAAATCGGTGAACATTTCAGTCTACTAAGAGAAGGGGAGTGGCACACGACTTGCCTTGTAACTTAGGCAGGAGAGGACATTTTCAGCCTAAAGGACTGTAAAACTTGTAAAGGGAGGAAGGAGCTGGAATCTACCAGTGCTTACAAATAGAAAGTAGTGGCATATTCCCTATATTTGGATGAGAATTTAATTCTATCAGTTCAGCAGAAACCCTGAATTTTGTGAGAGCAACAGCGTATGCCCGTGTTATTGGTGATGGCAGACCACCAACTCCATTTTGCCAGTTATAAAAATTCACATCTATTTAAGGGGACATGTAGCATTCCCTTCCACTGGAATACATAATTTTAATCACTTTACAGTTCTGAAAATTTATTAGTATTTTCAGTTGCAGTGTTCATAGAAGTAATTCTGAGAAGAATAGAAAGTGTAAATTGGCATGACTTGATAATCTAATCTTCTACACATGGAAGCATGTTTTGTGTGGTTGGTTTTTTTCTTTTTGTTTGGGGTTTTGTGTTTTGGGTATTGGGTTTTTTTGTTTGTTTGTTTGTTGGTTTTTTGGTTTTGTTTGGTATTTTTTTAATGCAGTTGTATGGCTGATACATTGCAGGGCATGACAATCCTGGAAGTTCCTTTCAGCCCTTGCTTGATTATATGGACAGCTCAATTGGATAGAAGAATCTGTGATGAGTGGTGTAGTTAAGGATGATAACAGACTACACTGCTCATTCAAATCAGAGTTTTATAATCCTTTTCTGTTACTTTATGCCAGGAGGAAAAATCTTTTGTCAGTCTTCACTGGATTTGAAATTGACTGTTGTTATCCTTTTTCAACTCTATACTTTTATGTGTTGCTTTTGTTAGCATTTTTGTCTTATGAACACAAACTATTCTGATATGTGCAATGTAATTGTAATTTTTGTTCCTTCTTGATGGTTATTAATTCCATCTTTTCCAGGAAATACCGGTTGAAACTGCACTATATTTAAATATCTCTACTTTCTTTTTTTTTTTTTTTTTTTTTTTTTAATTTTTCAAAAAAAAAAATACTCCCTTGTTTTAAAATCTAAGTGAAA
>VZRU01011551.1:132993-177271 GCA_013398155.1 Pedionomus torquatus
TGTAAATTGCTCTTTATTTAAATTTTTCTCTTTTTTTTTTTTTTTTTTTTTTTTTTTAATATTTCAACAAAAAAAATACTGCCTTGTCTTAAAATCTAAGTGTAATAATTTGAAAAATCCCCATAGTCATAAAGAAGTTAGCTTAACTAGCTTTCTCTTTAAGACACAAACTGATATTTATATATATACTTTGTGTTTAAGTCTGCAACTGTTAAAACCCAAGTAAGTGCAATATATATTAAAATTAATAAGCAGTCACAGTATCAAATTATGTTTCTTTGTGATTCCTAGTTGATTGCCATAATATGTTAATGATCTGTCATGAAACTTACGTTTGCATTTAAGAAAGTTAGAAGGGAATACCTCATCAAGGTTTTCTCAACTTTGGCATCAGTTAAATTCTTCTGTTTTCAAGAGTACAGGCGTTTGAAGGTAAAAGAAAGTGTAGAAAGCATCAAGTATTTTTCTGATAGTATTTTCTAAAAATTCTCAGAGATCACCCCTATCAAAGTAGTTACAAAAAATGTAGCTTCAGTAAGAATTTATTGCAATGTGGGAAGACATTCTTAATAAATGGCTTCATGGCCCTGTTGATCTCTCTAATACATTTATTGTTCTTTTTTATCTCCTTTCTTTAAAATTAAGATTTTTTTATGTTTCTCAACAAAGTATATTGAAAAGTAATGAATTCTTAAAAAAAAAAAAAAATTAAATAAAATTCTGTCTAAGTCAATTTGATCTTTTGTGATGGACTTTTATGTCCTGCTTTTTGGTAAATTCATTTTGCTAATGATTTAGTTATGGTTATAATAGTTCATTTAACAATCTAGTTATAGTATGCTACGCACACTGTTATTAAAACTCTTCTGAGTATGAATCATTATTATTAAGTAGCAAAACATCTAAGCAAGTCTTTCAAAAATAGAAATAAAACAAATAAACATTTATGTCTGCTTCTGATAATTCTCTGAATGACAGAAAGAAGCTTCTTACATTTTTTATTAACCTAATATTTAAGTTAAAAAATAGCACCATAACAATACACACTACTGTCATTTTTTTTTAAGCTTAAGTTTTTTGAGCTTATTACTACAAGGTAACATTTAGCAGCAGAAAAAAATTACTCTATTTGGGCCTGCTATCACTGTACTTCATTGCATGGTAAAAATATGTTTGTAAATTTAGGGAGGAGATACTTTTTCATGGTATTCTTCCTTTGTGGACTTGCATACCATACCAGAAAAACCCACTTTCTCTTTTAAAAGATAGTGGTAAGTAGGTTTGTTATAGTCTTAAAGATACCTGTTAGATTTAATCTCAAGTTCTCCATTGAATTTGTTACATGAGTATTGGTCTGAGGAAGAAAAACTAGGAATGGAAATGCCATTTGATGTATTGTTTTTTGTAGCTAGTTAGGCTTTGAATCAGATGCTTTTTCCTTAAAATGAAAAAAACCCAAATGCCAAAGTAACATGTGTTGTGGGGTTTGTTGTTTCTTTTCTTTTTTTTCCCCTCAGATCTACACTACTCTTTTCTCATGTGCACAAATTAAAATTTTATTAAGTATTTTATGGCTCAGAATATTCAGATTATCCTTAAAAACACTTGATGGACAGATCTCAGTTCTCTAGAAGGTAATGGTTGGTTTTTGGAAAGACCTAATTTGTTTCAAATAGACAGAAATTTTACTTGAAGCTGTTTAGATGTGAGAGGAAAGAGAATCTATATTGATGTTCAAATATTGTTATTCTTGCAGCTTAACCAAAAGCCAATTTTTCATCCTAGAGATTTTATGAAAACCCTTTTTGTAATGTAGAATTATGTTGAGACATGCAAATATAAATGCGTATGGCAAAGTACTATATTTTACAGAAAAAGTAACTTCCATAAATCATGTTGTTGTGTTGTCCACATATCTAAACATTTTTATTACTTTGTACATTTCAATGTAGCATTCACATTGTGTATACTTTTGCCTCCTTCCTCGTTTCTTGGAATGTGGAAGTGTAGTATATTATTTTATTGCGAGTGTATGCAGATTAAAATTCTGTCTTTTATCAGTCTCCTCAAGTATGTGTTTCTTACTCTGTATTTATTGTTGGTTAGTCTGGGAAGCAGTCCGTTAGTAAGAGTTTAGTTTATTCTGTATACTGCAGACAAAGTGGAAATTTTCTTTCACTGGATGTCATTCATGCTCATTGAAAGAGAACTAACAAACTTGAAAAAATGCCAAAGGAAAAAGCATTCCAGCAATGAGAATTGTGTTGATGAAATGGGAACTCTCAGTCCAAATGTTAGCTTATTTTGACAGATTTACAAATGAGAAAGTAATTTAAAATGTTGAAGATATTCTATTTTACATTAGGATAGTGAAGTATGTTCAATAACTGTTCGTCTTCACGATGAAGAATTCACATAAAATTTTCATAGAGCTGGAGCTTGCTCGTCCATTTTAATATGAGCTGTATTGTAGCAGGATGACTTGCACCATTTATGACACTTGTCAGTTGTTCAGAAAAGAAGTATGCCTTTGTATATATCTTCTCTTCAGCTTCGCTTTTTCATCCGTGCTTACAGAACCCGAAGGATTGCAGCAAAGCCAAGAAACTTGTGTGTAATATCAACAAAGGCTGTGGCTATGGTTGTCAGCTTCATCATGTTGTCTACTGCTTCATGATCGCTTACGGCACTCAGCGAACGCTCATTTTAGAGTCTCAGAATTGGCGATATGCTACTGGTGGGTGGGAGACTGTCTTCAGGCCTGTAAGTGAGACGTGTACTGACAGATCAGGTACCACCACTGGACACTGGTCAGGTAAGAATTAATAGCTCAAAGAATTTCATCTTGTTTTTTTGCATCTTCTTTCATGTTGGACACCTTTTTCTTTAATTTTATGTGGAATGTAATAACTAATGACTGCAATTACATACATACGCATCTTTTAAATCTAATTTATTCATTGTATTGGAAAAAATATAATCCTCACTAAGATTTCTCTGCTTTGGTGGAGACTTTTTAATACAAAACTTTTCTATTTCATATTTAAATTGTAGTCCTTCAGCAGTGTGCCACTGTGTTATGTGCCGGATATGAATCCAGTTTTTGTGGGAAGAAACTAATAAATTGAGGCTATTGTTGGTAAACGTTAAAACAGCAAATGTTTCCAATATAAATCAAATAATTATGAAGAAAATGGTGTCCAATAGTCATTTGCACACTAAAAAAAATGAAATAATTGAAATAATCCTAAGTGTAAACTGTACTGACATGGAATTCAGGTTGTAAAATTAATGGCAGTGTTAAAATCTTTTTACTTGTAGATCAGTAAGTTGATCTGTTCTTAAACTGGGCTGAACAATTTTGCTAGAATAACTAGATGAGCATTCGTTTTTAGAGGATGATATAGCTTTGTCTGAAAGTAAACAGCATTCATTTTACTGGAATTCTTGTAGTCAACATCTTGAACTACATTTGCATGGTTTAATATATATTTTTTTTTAATATACTTAAAACATTTTTCAGGTATTTGTCAAAATTGAGTAGGTATACAGCACAGTTGGAGATAGCTGGCAATATGCTAACTTCTTGCTCTCAATTTATGACAAATACTGGGAAGATTTTTTTAAAATTAATTTTCCACACAGATAATTTTTATGTGAATAATTGTAAGCTCTTTAAAACATATTTTATTGACTCTTCTTCTTTTGTTAGGTGTACTTATTTTTCCTAAGTCTATAATTGGTGTTAGTGGGAGTTCTTAAATGTTAGAATAAATGTAGAGAAGACATATACAATTCAACTGACTGCTCTTAGCCAAGAGTAAGTAAATTTAGTGAGTGTCTTTGTTGATAAAAGGAGGGGTTTTGGTAAAAAAACATAACTAAAAATTGGGTATAGAGAGCAGTGGAACATTAATTTTAATAAGATTTTCTGTTATTGACAGTTATAGTCCACACAATAATTATTGGTTGATTAGATAAACTAACAATGGGTAGAGAATGCGCTAAGCTTTGGACAAAAACAGTTTAGAGTGAGAAGCAGTAAGGGAAATACTGTGCCACTTTTCAGGCTATAGCTGTTTTATTTATCAGCACTGATGGAATCTTGATCGTTAGGATGTGGTATGTTAATCTTATCCCGGAAAAGAGTTCTGGCATAGTTATTCTCTGAGTAAGGATAGATAGAAGGACTGATACTTTTTATTATTTATGTTAATTGTGCTACAGACTCAAGAGTTTCTTTCCAGTATGTCCTGAAGAATGTATTTGACAGCAAATGTGACTTGGATTTAATTTAAAAAACTTTTAGGGATTCTCAAAAGAAGATTGGGTAGACTGCATAAATCAGTAAGAGTCACTACACTGATGAGATGTTACTTTAGCGTACAGTTTTCTTATTAGAACTACAGGAGTGACAGCATGATTTATGCAGACCAGTACTGTCCCAGAGCCATAGAGGCAATATATAATTTGTTTGGATTAGCAAGGAGCGCTTTTCAATTCTGGATTAGCAGAAACTGGTTTCTTGGCTACCATCCTTATTTTTCCTCTTCAGTTGGCTACCTTGATATTTGATATGATACAGATTTTTGGATGGTGTGTATGTGGTGTGCAGAGAAGAATGGCCAAATGTCCAAGTCATCAGAGACTGTACCCTAGAGTCACAAGTATACCCCTTCCTTTGTTTCTGACAGCTACAGGATTACACTGTGTTTCAGGAAAACTCTGATCCTAGTCACTGGTCTTCCACGCTGAAAGGAAAAGAAAAATGTAGATGTTCATTCCTTCACTTCATCTGTCTTTCATCATGGCCAGTCCCATAGCTACTTCCAGATGGAAATATTGTCTAACAAGCGTCTCAGGTTTTAGTTGTCATTACATAGTGGGGTTTTAGTTGTCATTACATAGTGGTTGTGCCCTTCATTGTTTCTAAAATTATTTAAATCCTCAAGCTGTTACAGTCAGAACTGGTATTTTTGAAGGATTCCCAGTGTAGTGATCTTCAACAATTTTACTAATTGGAATGATTGCTTTATAGTTAATTTACTTCCTACTGAAGAGTTGTGTTGTGTGCCAGGGTTTGTTTTTTGAGAGTGGTGTGGTGTTTTGTTTCATGTCTGTTTGTTTTTCCCCCACAGAATCAGTAATGTTTCTTACTCATTTTGGATCCAATAGTGCTTGAAACTCTTTGTTATCTGGCTGATAAGCAGTTTAGTGAGGCAGTGTTACCTGCAGGATATGCAGAGGAAAAATTACCTATGCAGTGGACAATTCAGCCAAAGATCTACTTGAGTCCAGCTGTAGCAAAAATTAAACTTTGCAGAAATTTCCCTGATCCAGGTCAGCCAGATCTCACAATTTCCACTGTTGTTTCTGTGGGAAAGGTTTAACAATATTTTCTACTTCAAAATGCTCTTCCAGTTAGCTGTTCATTCTTCTTAGAAGGTTTAGATAGATATGATAACCTTGCTGAACTCAGAGGAAAGCCTGGCAGAGTAAAATGTTATAGGGAACTGTAATTTAGAATAAAATGCAGAAACGTTACTTGCCTTTCCAATGCAAACAGGCATCTCTAGTTCAGTAAGATAGTCTTTTATCTTCTGTATTCCAAGTCATCATTTTAGATACTATACCAAGAACAATGCTGATTAAAAGCAAAACCTTTTCACCATGAATATAGCCAAACAAGTTCTTGAGAGAAGGTGTGCAGTTTTCTTCTTTGGACACTTTCAAGACCTTTCTGGCTGAAGCCCTGACCAACCTGTTCTGGTCTCAGAGCAGAGTCTGCTTCAAGCAGAAGTTTGGAGTCGATGTCCTCCTAACCTATAAAATGTGTGATCTGGACAAATTTAATAAATTACTTCAACCATGGAAAGTGGTGATTATGTCTAATACCTGATCTTTTAGTCTAATGAACTGGCATTGTCTGGAACCAGATACATTGGATGGGGGTGAAAGTGCAAAAACAGCTGGCAAGTAAGGGGTGAGCTATGTTAAACAGAAATTCCTACAAAAGGTCAGTTCCTCCTGTTTTGGTTACCCATGAGAATCCTCATACATGCAGGTGAATCTTACATGTTTTTCTAAGTGGTTGGTAGTCAGAACACATTAAAATCTTCAGTCTTCTCAATAGGGCACTGTCTATCCAGTGCATATGGAATCTTAAAGAATTTAACTATTAAAGTCTTAGAGATCTCTAGTTATCTTTTTTGTATTAAAAACATCCAATTTACAGGTTGGTGTGTAAACATGCTTGTGTGTTTACACATTGAAACAACATCTGCACATTGAAATAGCAACTGTTCTTCAAGACTTGAAAATGCTACAAAACTTCTCTTTGAAACTTCTAGTGATTTTTGTGAATGAGATTTTTTTCCAAAAATGAATTCTTAGAAACAGTTGATTATTTTCTAAAAATAAGTAGAAGTGGAAAACTAATATTGGAAACTTAATCTTTAGGTTTTATTCACATTTGGCAAAGTTAGCAACTGAAACTGCCATCTGGGTATGGTTCTGGGCAGAACAGGTCACAGATCTCTGTGACCCCAGAATTTAGTTGCAGGCAGTTTTGTGAGCCTTGCATTTAGCATAATAAGCTGTGAATCAGTGTTCTGGAGCACTTATGCACACATGGCTTAAAAAGACTCTATGCTTTAATGAAAATCTATTAAAATAGATAATGATCTCCTACAATATGGGCCCTTGCTGACCGAAGTATAAATAATGATTCTGTTTAACTCCTTACAGTTGGGTTTTCTTAATTTCTAGATCAGGATGAAGAGATTGAAGACAGAATGCATGAAAGAACTTGATGTGATCAAATTTTTAAAAAAGTAATTGAATTCCAATAATTTGAGTTTTGATGCTCTAGAAATAAAAGACATCCAGCTATGAAGGACTGTCTTTCTGTGGTTTCCCTTCTGGCCAGCCACACATACAACCTCAAGCAGCGCTACAGGCTTGGGGAAGAGTGGCTGGAGAGCTGCCTAGAAAAAAAGGACCTGGGGGTATTAGTGGACAACTGGCTTAACATCAGTCAGCAGTGTGCCCAGGTGGCCAAGAAGGCCAACAGCATCCTGGCTTGTATCAGGAATAGTGTAGCCAGCAGGAGTAGAGAAGTGATGGTGCCTCCCTAATTGGCACTGTTGAGGCCTCACCTTCTGGGCTCCTGACTATAAGAAGGACATTGAGGTGCTGGAGAGTGTCCAGAGGAGAGCCACCAAGCTGCCGAGGGGTCTGGAGAACAAGTCATGAGGAGAGGCTGAGGGAACTGGGCATGCTCAGTTTGGAGAAGAGGAAACTGAGGGGAGACCTCATTACCCTCTACAGTTACCTGAAAGGAAGTTGTAGAGAGGTGGGTGTTGGCCTCTTCTCCCAAGTGAATAATGACAGGACCAGAGGAAGTGGTCTGAAGATGCAGCAGGGGAGGTTTAGACTGGATATTAGGAAGAGAGAGTTCACTGAGAGAGTGGTCAGGCACTGGAACAGCCTGCCCAGGGAGATGGTGCAGTCACCAACCCTGGAGGTATTTAAGAAATGTGTAGATGTGGCACTTAACAATATGCTCTAGTGCCCAAGATTATTGGGTTGGGTAATTTGTTTTGTGTGGATCACTTTTTTTGTGGTGGTTTGGTTTTTTGGGGTTTTCTTTGGTGTGTGTATGTTTGGACTCAGTGATCTCAGAGGTCCCTTCCAAACATGAAAATTCTGTGATTCTGTGATACTATAAACTGTGTTAAATTCTAATCTTCTGCAATGGCATGATCACTGTGGAAGCATGATGCTGACAATTGATCTCTTTTAGTAGCTTTGATGTAGCTTCAGTAGGAACTTTTATTGGATACTTAATTGCCAATAAATCTGAAAGACATTGTAACCTGCTGAAGCTTCCTGTATGGTTTTTTATGTTTTTCTATTTATATAGATTCTTATTTCATTTTTTTTTATTCCCTGTACTTTACAGGGGTAAATAAGTCTGAAATTCTAAACTATAAGTAAAAAAAAAAAAAATATCTGCAAAACCATACCTTTATTTCAGCCGCTCCACACCCCCCCCCAGACTCTGTACAACTTCTGAAACAAGCATAGTATTTCCTCAATTTTCAAAATAAATGTATAAAAATGCATTGACATACATAAATTTCCATTTCTCATAAAACACGATGTTCCTCTTGTGTAGTGTACTTACTATGCTGTATATATGAGTTTTTAATAGAAGTTGTTTTTTAATTATGTATCAAAAACATTCATCCAAGTGAATACCTATGACAAGGTATCAGTGTAAATTACAAATAGGCCAAAAAGTCAGAAAATTGTATCTTCACAAAGGATTACTTTCATGTAATTTTCAGACATGCATAGAATAATAATTTAGTAAATGGTGCGTTTTGGAAAAAATGTTTAAATCTGTACATTTATCTTTCTTCTTTTTAATTAAATTGCCTCTATTCAGCACAGTTATATTAGTTGTACTAGCAACATAAAGTTTTGAGCTTTCTGAAGTCTGTCTTCAGCAAAACAATTTAGATTCTGATCTCCTGTGCAAAGAATTAAGAGTCTTTCATGTGCTGATAATATATATATTTAAAATACTATTGGTCCAGTTTGCTCCTAACTATGCATAAAAGTTAAGCCTGTCTATTTCAGAAGAAATTAGCATGATTTTTGAATTTTGGAAGTAGGGTGAATTTTAATAAGCGAGCTGATGTTAGTCTGATAAAGAAGGATTAGTAAGGAATGTTCTCATCTGTGCAGAGAATTAAGGGTCATCTCATCCCTTGTCATCCCTGGCATGAATTGTTCTTTGTGTTTAACGTGATATGCCTGCAAGTCAAGTTCAGTTTCTCTAGCTTAAATGTATTAAAAGATTGAGAATTTTATCAGAGGTTTTTGTGAATACAGCAGTTATTTGACACTGTGGCATAATTTTTCTTTTTCCTCTGTTTCACTTAAACACTTCTGTGCTATCATTCTAGAGGAAAAAAGAATCTTAATAAGAGGTAGTTAATTTTGAAATTATGTCTTGGCTGCAATTGTACCTTACTTGCAGTTCATGCTTCCTTGATATCTGTGGCCAAACTTTATGAATAATTTAGGTAGGAAATGTTAAAGAATCTTGTATGACTTCCTACTAGTAAAAGCCATAATATAGAGAACTTGTGAAGATACATTTATCAGTAATTGTTTTATATATTTTCTTTAAAATAGTTATATTGAGCATGAATATTTTTAATTGCCACGTCATAATGTTCTGTTATCATAGCAACATGCTAAAATGGGGTAGGCCTCTTTTTACAATTTTTTATTTGCTGATTTGCGATGTCCTGGTGGCATTCCCCAATACTACATTGAAGGGAGGTTATAAAATAACTAAACAAAAAAATGGAACATAAAAAAAGAAAGCAGATTAAGATAAAGGGTAGGTTAATCTATGGTTAGAAGTCATATATGCATGACGTGATGTGGAATGATGGGATTTAGAGGTAAGGAAGTCACCTATATGTTTTAAATAACAGTGTGTTGCCATAAGGTGTGCAAACCAGTAAGATGAAAGATAACTTGAAAAGGAAACCTGAAACAAAGTTTCCTGTAGTTATATTTGAATATTGGCTTTGGTGCCTCTAGGTTTGTTTTGAGGAATGAATGCTTTTAAGGCAGGGGCACCCTGAGGGGATAAACAGCAGAGTTCTTCATTTGGTGTTAGTGCCAGCTTTTAAGTATTCATTGTACTATAAGCTTAAGATATGAATTAACTAATATGTTTATATGTATAATTCAAGAAAGGGGATACTGTGGATATACAAAATCAATTTTTAATTTATTAAAGCAAATCAGGCAACATTAATCAAAAAGACTAAATTAAAATTTCAAGCTCATATCATAAAAAGTTCTGCAGAATTAATTATAATAAATAAAAAAGTTTCATTTAATGGACTAGATCTTCATTGACAGTAGTAGTTTTTTACATCTGACTTTTACAGAAGTCAAATGAATATTTAGTATTAGCCTAAAAACCCCTTTAACTTGCATACAATTGTATGAATTATTTTTTGCTCACATAGCTCATTCTTTATAATATTTTATAGAAAAAAATGTTCAGTTTCTATTTATAATTCTTAGTATCTTTTTCATACACTAATTTTCATTATTTGCATTTTAATTCAGGCAAATTTACAGTACTGTGAAGGATAGTGGGGAATGATAATTAGAGAACAGAGCAGGACAGCCATCTGTCTTGTATTTTCTGTTTGTTTCAGTTGTGTTAATCTTGAAATGAAGCTATTGAAATTTCATAGATTTTTTTTGTTGTGAAGGTTCTTTGTAAGATGCTCTATGTAAAAACTTTGTGTACATAAATGTGAAAATATATTTAGAAAAAGTTACTCTTAAAAGGACCTTAGAATTTGAATGAGGTAGGTCAGGTTTTCAGAGCAATGTAGTAGCCTAAGAGAACAATGTGTGATCCTAGTGTCTAAGTGGAGGGTTATTGAATGGTAGCAAGAGTTGTTTACTGTCTAGTTTTGTTGTTTGGTCTTTAGAATTATTGATAAATATGAATGAATTCTCAGAGAGAACTACATTGATTCAAGGCTGGAAAATTTGCTTTACAGTAGAAGTTAAAGAACATAATTAAATGTAAAAATGAAGCAACTTTAAAAAGCTGGTCCTGCGCCATTTTATAGGCATTTGTATATGGGAAAAAATTCTACTTGTAGACAAAAGCATGTGGCTGGAGAATTGGAACTAAGGGCTGTTGTTAGCATTAACATCAGCTGATTATCTGAGCTGAAGCCAGGACAGTACTGTGGTAATTTATTCAGGGGATGTAATGGATTCTCCATGAATAATTCTTAATTTCATCAAGGTGGTATGTGTTCTTGAAAACCATGTGTTATCTCCCTTTCAATCCTTTGGTATTTTGCATGTGTAACATAGAAGGTTACTGTGATTTCAGTGACCCAGTTGAAGCTGCTGTCTGGTACCCAGTAAACAGGCTGGGATGAGGGAGACTGAACAGAGACATCAGCCGCTGAGTAACTGTGCCTTGGATGAGCACAAGTAGACTCACTTATTTTAAACAGTCCTTTACCTGCTGTTGCTCAAGAGATTGGAACATTAGAAAAACAAAAGGAAAAATAACTTGACACATTTTTTACAATGCATATTTTACTTTTTTGAGCAAGGTCAAATCATGAAAAGAAATAGAAGGTATAACTAAAGAAATAAATGTTGTCTTTGAGCACATGCCAAACTTTTTTTCCCTTTCAAGTTATCAGCTCAGTGCTTAACTTTATACACAAAACTGGTAGTGGAATAAAAGAAGCAAAGTCTTAGAGGCAAATAACAATCAAAACAATTAAAACAGCTTATCTTAGAGTGAAGAAAAATACATATATGTAGAGGTGGGATGGAGGAGGAGGGAGATTAATTTTTGTTATTGAGCCCACTTTACATAATGTCTTTGAGGTCATTGTAAAGCTACCAAGAGTTAGAGATGGCTATAAATTCTGGAAAAAGATCTTTTCTAAAATTGCCTTTAAAGTTATGTTCCTTTGTAACATTTTGAAATCCTCTTATGATTTGAAGTCTTTGAGTCAAAAATACTCTTGAGTATATAGAAAAATAAAAATGAAACTGATATAGGAGAATCCAGAATTACAGAGGGGGTAATGAAGCAAAGATTTCAGTATATTCCAAAAGCAATCAAGTTCCTTTCTGGTAGGAGTTATACATCATAAGACATAAGTAAAAGAAGTTGCTTTTTTTCCTATTTTTTTTAATTGCTGTATATTTATGCTAATGTTATCATCATCAGACCAGATAAAAGTTCTGTATGTCTTTTATAGTTTTACCACTTCTAAAGTTATGACTTAGGTGTACAACACTTTTTATCATTGCAACTCAGTATTTAGTGTTGCTTTTTATGGAATGTACATCCTGTACATTTCATACAAGCTGTAGCTTCACAAGTAATTTAAAAGATGATTTGTGATTCTGTTTCAAAGCATGGATAGAGAAGATTGTAGGTTTTTTCCTTCTAGACCCAATCCTCATTGACTTTTATTCACATATGAAACAGTTTCTGTAAAGGTAAGTTCTTCAGAATACTGTAAAGGAAGTTGCACTTAGAAGACATCTGGTAATGTAATTGAACTGAGTGCCAACATCCATGTGTAACAAAAAGAAAACTGTTAAATTTATTTCTGGGTTTTTTTCCCTTTATCCTTCTTTACAAAGGGTTTACTTATATAGATGACCTAGCATGCCCATAGCATCAAAAGTGGTATCCAGGCTTCCTTTAAGCCTGAAATAAGTTAAATTGTAGCCCAAAATTACATTATTTTTTTTTAATTATGTTGATATTCCTTCTATAGCTTTTTTGCTTTTTATGAAAATGTGGGTGTCCAATATCAGGAAAAAAGTCTTTAGAGTTCATCTTAAGAATATACTAGTTATTGCCATAGCTACATTTATGTAATATAGATCATAGTCTGAAAATTGGAATATGGTGTCTGTAATTATTTTTTGTTACAGAAGCTCTTAAAAGCTGTGTTATGATGGGTATTTTCCAGGAAGTTAGTATTATAAACTAAAATTTTGCAATTGGAATTAGGACCAGTAAGATAGACATAGCAGGAAATATTAGTGGGGTGAGTAACTTTATGTCTAATGAAATTCACGCAAAGACATTTAACTCTTGCCTGAATTTCTAAATATAGTATACAGCAAAGTTATTAATAGTTATAAGTCCGTCCTACTGTTTAGTAGCCTGACATTCATTGCAGACAGCACAGAAATTAAGATACTTGTGAAGGCAATTTCTGTACCTGGCGGGAAGTAGGATCAAGTAGTAAAAAACACAGAAAAAAGTTTTGAAAAAGGACAATGTTGTTCTTCTCAGAGACCTGAGAATAAAAAAGAAATCTTCAGAAGGACTTTTAGTTTGGAAGGACTACAGGTAAAAGGAGTAGAAGTGTCACAGTCAGAAAACGCCTGGATCATGTCGCATTAACTTAAATGCTGTATCAACATACAGGTATTAGTTACCTCCTTAACAATTAATGATTAACTCGTTTTTACTCAACTTGTCTTTATATGTTATTGTATTATTTGCTGTCAGCAAGGGATTCCACTGAATCACAGACTCTTCATTGAGCCAATCTGGCAGAAATTATGCAGAATCAATATAGGGGATACACAGAAAAACATGTTACAGTGGAGGAGAGCAAATGGGAGTTTTAGAGAAGGAAATAATGCCTCATCAAATTAGATTTATTTGAAAGAGGCAAAAAATATGTAGGTATGTAAGATGGTTCATTTAATATCTTGTGCTTCAAGACAGCCCTTCAGAAGGCTTCCCCAGATGTAAACTGTCATGAGATAGAAGAGAAGCTCCTGATGTATTTAAAATAAAGTTAAAAGAAACTTCAGAGGGGAAGAGTAGAATTTAATGATTAATATTCCTTAGAGAAGTAAGTCACCAGCAGAGACTGATGCAAACTTTACTCTTTAACACATTCACAAATTGTCTGGCAAAGAGAGAGAATGTGAGATGGCAGTATTTCTAATGATAATAAGGTATTTTGGTTAGTGAAGGTGAAAATTCTTTGTGGAGAGATACAGAAGGCTGTTGCAGTAGCAATACATTTAAGTTTTACAGCGTGTGACAAAGTTCACTTGTGCAATCTCAAATCTCCTATACTATGCTAAATCCATTTGTATTTTAATAAGTTCCACATAAAATGCATGTGTGCTCTTCCACACTAATCAGCTAAGCCCACAATACTGAATGTTGGTTCTGATTAAGTCTTTTATATATGCTGAGCTCTATAGGTTCTCATTTAATTGTATCAAGAATTACATTCAATCTATTCTTGATAAAGGAATGGTGATCTTAGAGGTTGTTTTCCATGTCAGTAGCAATTTTTATCAGGATGGGAGATAAATGGGAATACATTGCTTTTGAATACAGCCATTGAGCAGTAAGGATATATATATTTCTTTAATGTTTGTTGTATTTAATTGCACTATCTATCTGATAATGTTCAAGGAGTAAAAATGCGGAGATTTTATACAATGAGTTCTCCTTATGTCATTGTTAATTTAGGCTAAGATTTGATGTCTTTATAAAATGTGATTGACTGATAATAGTTCCATGCATGGGCAGCACCATAGGCAGGCTAGCAAGCATATTGTTCAATGAGAGTTACTTATGTGTATTGAAGTGAATGAAGGTAACCTAGAATAAGGGATTTCTATTCATGAATAAATGTGTCCACTGGAATAATTATTTTCAAAATAATAGGGACTTACTTCCCTACATTTCTAGATTAGGGAAAGTTAAAGCACTTATGTTACTCTGTAGACTTGGAAATTGAAGGAGTGGATGAGGAGGGGTAAAAAGTACTCTTGCCTCTGTTCTCTGCAGTGATACCAATACTACTTACTTTTGAGTAATCTTTAAACAAGGGTTATCTGAACTCGCAGCTGTGTATCGGATTCAAGTCATGAAAACATTTCATCCACATTCTTCCTATGTCTTGAAAATGGTTACCACCGTTTCAGGTGGAAGGCATAAGCACCTCCAGCACTGTAGAGAAGCACTCTGATATTCCAGAATATATCATTTAATATAGGCTCATCCTATCTATTAATGCAGATACTATTAATTCTGTATAGAGAGGCTGTAGTTCAAAGCTGGATGTTTCAGTATAACAACTTCACCAAATCCTCAAGGGTTCTTGTCTTTTTGCATTTGAATAGTGAATAGAAAACAACTGAAAAATGTCAGCTAATTGCTCAAGATCTATTTCTTGTATAGATTTAGAATGTCATACTGAAAAGATGCTTTTATTACTCTATAGTTTGTTAGACATGAAGAATCAAATAAGTAGGCAAGTGCTACTGAATTAAAGTTTTTCTACCATGTGAAATAACTGAAAGCTACACCAAGACATTTAAGGCAGAAATTATTTCTTGCATTTTGTATTTCTGTTCCTCACTCTTCAGACCCTTTATTCACTGATTCTTCCTAGTGTTGTGAACAGATAAGATATTTAAAAACTTGTGTTTTGTTACATTGATTTTTCTACCTACATTGGAAGATGCACATGTATTTTGTTTACATTCATATGAAACAATAAACATATAATATTCCAAGAGAAACCCCTCTACTATAATCTCCTATTTTTGGCATTTCATGTCCATGAATGCCATGTAACATGTTTGGTAGAGAAATCATCAGAACCTATTTTCCTTTATCTGCTATTGCATAAATTCTGGGACAAATCAGAAAAATATAGGTATTTTGTTTCCAAGTGCCCTTAACTTCTGTAAGAAACTGTGTTACTTTTAAGTTTCTAGTAGTGTGAAGATTAATAATACTTTATTACTGTAACAGTTATGGAGAAAACTGTTATATTTATGTGCAAGTTGTTTATTATTGATTCTTCCATTACATTTTCCCCTTATTTTCTTTGGAAGATAAAAAATTCTGTCTTCAGATGATAGACCACTTGAAAATGGGCATACATGCTATGATGGAAGGCCAGAATAATTTCCTTTTCAGTTATTGCAGGGTTACAATCTTGGTTTTTCTCCTTTTATATTAGTACACCTATGAAATTGAATGCATCCCTGTTTCAGTTTCTTTCAGATCCACTGTAAGGTGGTCTCATTGCTATGAACTTCCAACAGCACAGCAGTTTTATTCTCTGCTGTTTTATTTGTGGCTAACTAAAATGCCTTTTTTGTCTATGCACCTCGAGAGCTGTGTTCCATCTGGACTTGCATATAAAGGTATTTTTACTAATTCATTGCGAGAAGAGTCTTTAAAGTGTTTAAATTAGGACAAGATAAGATGGAGAGCTCAAGTTATAAATCGCTAGCTCAAAAATCGTTAGCTCATAAAATTTATGATATTTATATATCGTAAATATATCATTATTTATGATATAAATCATAAACAATATGATTTATATGTTTATTGTTTCATATGAATGTAAACAAAATACATGTGCATCTTCCAATGTAGGTAGAAAAATCAATCAACAACACTAGGAAGAATCAGTGAATATCTAAACCGAGAGCCTTTTTCCATGAGATGCCTGGGTAGCCAACTCTGAATATTAAGCTATGTTCTCTTGACAAGTTGAAAACTTTTAGGTCTTCTAAAATATTGCCTTGAAATTGTCTTTTTTTTTGCATGCTTATACATGCTTGTTACAGGCTCTTACATATGTCCAATTAGCATATGCATCCAGAGATCAGTCCCTGTGGCTACTAAAGCGTTATTATAAAAGTAAGCTGTTTATCTTCTGTTCCAAAAAAGACAACCTAATATTCAAAGCAAGTATTTGGAAGTATTTCTAAGTTTGTAGTAATAAACATTAGACTGAAAAATAAGAAGCTTCAGTGGAATTGTTTCAAATCAAATCCAAAATTAGTTTTAGTTCAGTATTGCTCTAAATATATTTAATATATGTTTTCCTAAGTTATTTCAGCTATCTTTATCTTACTTGTAAAGCATCAACTCTGACTATTGTTTGCATGAATAACTAAACCTGGATAACATGGCAAAACTCCTTTGCATTTCATTTTGCTTTTGCAAATACGATTTATGGTATTTTCTGGTACCCAGGGAGCTGGAGCTCTTCTTACACAGGTACCACTTTCATATAGGCTGTTTAGATGACATGGGGTGTTGTTTGAAAGCAGTTTGAGTATATAAAGATAAAAGGAAAAATAAACTACTAGTAAGCTTCCCGATTACTACTTAGTTTACCAGTCTGCTGAAAATGCCTCCACTGACTGTTGTGTGAAGTCAATTAGTGCAATCATATACTTCATCTGTAAACTTTCCAGCTGGCATGCTGGGTATCTAAACAATTGAGGAAAGAAAAATCTTTACTTCTTAATGTTCTTTCAATGTGACACGGCAATTGCTATAAAAAAGGAGAATCAAATAGACTCAGTTCATGCTCTCATTAGGTCCAAGGCAAAGAACACTTATTGAAATCTCATTACTTACTAGGACAGTAAGAACATTGTTTTTCTTAAGTTGTGGTTTTGATTATGAGTAGGGTTTTCAAAGAACCAAAATGATGTGGGAAAATAAATACTATTTATTTAAGTCAGTGGAACTTGTATAACAAAGACATGTTGGTAGTTCAGGAGCTCTGAAAGTTAGGGGTTTTGCTGAAACAGAAATAAGACTACTATCAAAGTTTTATTTTTTGGAGGTGGGGGGAGCTGATACAATTGTATTTTGGCAGAGAATTATTTTAGCTAAGTTTTGGTGAGAGTGAAGGTTTTATCATCGTGCTGTATCTTTCTGTCTGCTCCTTTTTTTTTTGTCCTAAGTTCTGAACATTGGATGCATTTTGGCCAAATTTGACTGAAAGAAATAGATCTTGTTAAGGTCTCTTAAAAGTCCTCAAAATAGCCTGGCTATGTGTGTGCAGCCACAGAAGTCAACATTTGGGCCTACCAGCAAGTGAGAGGCAGTGACTGACTGATCACTGATGTCAGTTTGTGACAGGCAAATGGTACAGAGAGCAGTAGGAGAAATGGGGATATGTGAGGGCAGATGCAAGAGTTATGAAGAGAGGAGAGGTTACAGGAAAAAAAGCCTTGGAACTGCTGGGTTGAGAAAAGCAACAAAAGACATGTTGGCATGTTTGAAAACATTTTGGTTTATTCCCTCCTGAAGCTATCAAGAATCAGCCTCTTAGGATGACACATGGGACAACACTACCCATATGGCATATAAAACCTGGGGGGGGAGGGGGGGGCGAGGGAAGGACTATATTTTCAGTTTCTTTAAAACTGAATTGCAGCAATTTTATCCAATACCTGTCTGTCTTAAAGGGTTTGATCAGGTAAAGGATGATTAAAGAAAATAGTCAGAAACCAAGTTCAAAAACTTGGTATTAAGCATGTGAAAAGCAAAATCTTAGAGAAAAAAGCACTTAGATATACAAGTTTTATTTTACATTGAGTACTATAAAAGAAAAATAAGATACTTTATCTCATTTAAATTTAATTTTCATTCAATTTTTATTTCAGCTGTGGCATGAAGTCCTTACTAGGTGATTCTAATTATGTTTAGAAATGCCCAAAAGATAATTATAATAGATGCAGTCTGCAGCACAGAACAGATAAAAGCATACTTTTTCTTTCTTCTGAACTAGTTGACAATTCATAAGTAGCATAAAACACCAGAACTTTGCATAGTTCCATTTTTCATTTTGTCTGCTTTGTAAAGAAAATCATTAAAATATCATCGAAGTTGATGTACCATGAACCTGCTCTCTTTGCAATACCTAACAGAAGCCAACAAGACATCAATGAGCCTTGTGACAATTCAGCAGTCCCTCTCACCATATCTCTGTGTTAATTCAACAGCATTCCTGGCACTCTGACATAGCTTGTGTGACTGAATTTGTAATTGTTCACAAATTGGAAGGAAGTCTTTCAGGGTGTAGAGCTTAGTTAAGTAGAGCTGTGATTAGTCTATGCAAGTTGATACCATCTTAAGTAAACCTGTATTGCAAAAACAGAAAACCAATGAAGGTTTTCTACTCTTATTTGAGTTTATTGAATTGTTTTTCTAGCGATGCAAACAGAAATTAAATTGAAGTTGTCATTTACACAACAATCCATAGATCAGTGTTTCTCGGTGTACTTTTACGGACAACTTCCTGGAAGAATACTTTGAAATTAGATGACAAATTTTAAAAGAATAGCAGAATGAATAAAGTGCTTATCAGATTTTCAGTTAACATTAGCTAACAGTATTGGTTGTTACTTGAAATGAGGCTGTTATTTTGCTGTGCAAAAATGACTATCCAAATGCAGATCTGGGCCAGTGTCAGATGGCAAGAAATAAGGTAAAATGACAAAATTCCAGAGGCTGTTTTGAGCCAAACCAACATTTTTCAGGCTTCCAAGAATTTGATATGAAAGATACAAATAGCAAAGTTTTTTAAATGGTTTTTCAATGAGGACAAACATTAAATTTGAAAAGCAGACAGGCAGTAAGATTGTGTCAAATCATGAAAAATTACGTAAGTCCTGTGAGCTATAAAGTAAGCTGTTAAGGCACATTGGCGTATTGCAGGGAAACAAAGTTATGTTTTTTATAGCACACGCAGCTCATTTCAGTATTTAAAAAGTAATCAGTGGGACTTGTGGAAATTGGAATTGTATTACTGATCTATTAGTGATAAATATATCCAAAAAATGATGATAAATAAGAACTAGGTGGTTAACTGGCATGGGTCATATAAATAAAAATAAATTTCTTTACAAGTCTGTGATTTCCCACCAGAGTATGTTGTTGTGATAAAAGAGTGAGTGTTACCAGTGTTGCAGCACTTCAGGACTATTACAAAAGCACTCAGTCTTTTGGTTATTCATTGAAGGAAAAATGGATTAAGCTTCAGAACTTTGGAGGGCTATTATTTAGGTTAGTCCAAAATGACAAATAGCACCTGGAATCATATAAAAACAAGCTATACACAGAATTAAAGGAGCAAATTATGGCAACTGTAAAAGCAAAATAAATCAAATTGGAAGAAGTAACTTAAAATGTTAGTGAAATATAAATGACTTACAACAACTCTAGAGGTATCTTTCAACCTAAATAATTATATGATCTGCACAGAGCAGGGAATTGGAACTGATTGACATGATGATACTGTGATTTGAACTACTAACATGAGAAAAAGATAAAAGCATTACTATGGATTGTTACCTTTTATGGCTGATGTATTATTTAACAAAATACAGCTGGGAAGTGGAAGAACGAAAGTGTTTTAAATTTAGAGACTACATAGCTAAGAAATGTGTGGATAAAAAGATCATTGGTTTTTAACCCAACTTTACTATCTTCAGTTGAACAACTACAATTCATATCAATCAAGAATGTGACTTAATTCTTGCCTATCAATCTGAGTTTTGCTTATCTACTGTATTATTGGTTTTGATTGCAGCTTATTTCTGAGTAAATGAAAACAATGTCCTGCTATCCAAAATTTCCATTAAAGTTTATTAAATTGAAAATAGGACAAGATCATTGCCTACTAAGAATCTTTGAATGAACACTGGAAAAAAAATACCACTAGGATAACTATGGCTGCTGCAGAGAGTTATTTATTCCTGGTTTCTGATTATTTACTCTTTGCTGGTTTTGTCCAGGACAAAAGCAAACAGATGCTTTGAGTTTTCCTTTTACCGATGTCTAATGGTTTTGTATTAGTGGAAGCTTGTATGTTTGGATTAAGTAGACTTGTACACCTTGCCCACTTCTAATTTTATTTTTTAAAAAAATTAAAAATGTTGAAAATAGTGATGACCATATTGATAGTTTGACTTTTTAAAGTTTTCTTTTAAAAAATTAATTTACATGGGTTGTCTCAACACAACACTCTGTTTGTTAGAATTATCTTGCCAACAGTAGCTGGCAAAAGTCCTGAAGCATGAGAGGCTTTTGTGACCATTTAAAAATTTCTAATTATAATAACAACATATTCTTTCATCTGTACTTGTGAATATTTCATTTTATGACTTTCCATTTATTACCCATACTTTCAGTGATAGTTTGTTCCCTTCTTAGGTCTCATACTATGTAGTTCTACAAATTAAGGAGCTCTTAATTTTCTTCCTGAAATAGCCATATGATATTTTCAGTTCAATCTCAAAGAGTAGTTTTCTGTAGCTCAAAGTGCTCTCATTAGCACTTCACCTAGGAGTTAATTTTGCACAACCAAAATTGTTTGTTTTGCTATAATTAAATACATTTTGTTTGTTTCTGATCTTCATTCATAGCAAATCTTTTTCAACTTCGTTACTATTCATAAAACGGATCACATACAGTTGAAAGCTTTTTGTGGGGGGTTTGACATCTTCTTTTCTATTCTTGTGGTTTTTTGCATATTTTAATCTTGTTTGCTGGTATGCTGAGAGTTTTCATAGTTGTTGCTGGCAAATTTTCTTTGAAACCTTAAGAGAGCCCCTGAAGATTTTAAGAAGCACACTCTTATCCTTTGAATAGCATGGAACAATCTATTGCAAGCTTTTCAAGATCACAATGCTAAATAGTGGGTCAGGTCACTCAATGAGCTTTATCAATAACAAGACCTTCCAAATGGCTGTCTTTACACAACAGCATTATTTTTTTTTCAATGATAGAATGACATTTAAAAAACTGCAATGGTGCTATATTTAATAAAAGTTCACATTTTTGTATGCACCTTAGTATCTCTGCTTTTTCTCCTCAAAAGAATTGCAGTGAATTTCTCTCTAGCTTAAGACTGGCATCTTTTCTTTCTTCTCTTGGATAAGATTACTATTGTTTCCTTTGCTACACTGTTCCTTCCCCTGCTCTCAGATAGGGAGCAAGGGTAAAAAAGATGGAGCCTCAAGCATTCTTTCATACTGTTGCCAAGCTGAATCTTTCTTGCCTAGACTTCTGACTAATAGAATCATAGAATTGTTAGAGTTGGAAGGGACCTTAAAGATCATCAAGTTCCAGTCAGCCTGCCATGGGCCAGGACACCTCCAACTAGACCAGGTTGCTCAAAGCCCTATCCTGCCTGGCCTTGAATGCTTCCAGGGGTAGGGCATCCACAGCTTATCTGGACAGCCTGTTCCAGTGTCTCACCACCCTCACAGGAAAGAATTTCTTCCTGAGATCTAGTCTAAATCTCTCCACTTTCAGTTTTAAACTTTTCCCCCTCGTCCCATGACTCCATTCCCTGATAATGAGTCCCTCCCCATCTCTTCTACAGTCCCTCCCCTATCCTGTCCCTTTTAGATACTGGAACGAGCTGTAAGGTCTGCCTGGAGCCTTCCTTGAACAACCCCAACTCTCTCAGCCTGTTCTCACAGCAGAGGTGCTCCAGCCTCTGATCATCTTCATGGCTTCCTCTGGACCCGCTCCAACAGGTCCATGTCCTTCCTGTACTGAGGACTCCAGAGCTGGAGGCAGTACTCCAGGTGGGGTCTCATGAGGGCAGAGCAGAGGGGCAGAATGACCTCCCTTGATTAATACTTCACATCTGCACTAGATAAAGCGCTTTCCTGGTGGCTTCAGGCTGCTTTTCTTTATTACAGTTTTCTGAAGATGTACAAATTAAAATATTATCCATCTTCTTGTAAGAAAACTTAAATGCTCAGTATTTTTACTAAATTTATGGACTTTTCCTAAATCTTTTTCTGTAAGTGTGGTATAATAGATGGTAAAAGTATGAGTTGGGATGTTGAATTAAAAAGCGTAATCCATATATGCAGTACGTATTCTATGGGAAATTCTTCTAAAAGATCCCTTTAGAATGGTGTTAGACAGTGTAGTAATGAAATATACATAGATATTCTTCCAAATCTATGAAAAATTAGTTGAAATATACCTGTTCATAACAACCGTTTCTTCTTTAAATAACTATCTCAGAGAGATACTGCTGGATTTTGAGTATTTTGGGTAGGCTCACTGATGTTAGTGTAGCAGTCTGGCAATGTGTGACTTAATCATGCAAGTGTCATATTTCTAGGACTTCAACAGAAATATACTGAAATTATTTTTAGTGCATGCAAAAGTGTTCTAACCTTAGGGATTTTAACTGTTCTTAAAATAAAACGTGTTATCCTTGATCTGAATTGATTTTTTTCAGCCGTTAGGTTTACTTGATCATCAACAGTTACATGAGTTTGGTTTGCTTATATTTAAAACAATTTTCGTTCCTGGCTGGTGAGGACTAAGCAGAAAACCAGCTGTCTTTGCCAATAAATGCTGTAGACAATGAAATAATTCCTTGAAGGAAACGAGCACACTAGAAATCTTACCTGAAATGTTCAATGTTTCAGAAATGTAATGTTTTGCATTATGTTACAATGTATTATAATTTAGTTCTGTGTATGAAAATAACTTTGAATAATCAGTTGTGTAGACACTTACGTTTGTGTGATTTGTAAAAACTCTTAAAAATGATTCATGGCTGCCGAGCCTTCAGTAAAAGTCCTATCTAAAACATCCATATATTCCACTTTAGTTAGTATTTAAAAGATAGCAAATGCTTACCTGTATATAAGTCACATGCTTGTATAGTGCTTGGCTGTTTTCTGTAATCTATTTAATTTGCTAGTTATCTTCAAGTTCTTCAAGACTTAGTCTCTCTGTCCTTTATTTTCTTCTGTCAGTAGAGTCACTAATTTAATGGTTCTAATGATGTCTGAAGTGCTGGGATTTACTGCAATGAAATGTATTCAAAAGAGCAGCAGAGCTGTACAGTTGTTTTTTTTTTTTAACAATTTCTTAGGCCTTAAAATGTTTCTAAGTTTATTTTTTAAACAAGTAACTCAATTTTTGTCATTTTGGATAACAAGTCTGCAATAATGGTGTAGTTGTATATAAAAATGTTGAATATATAAATACTTTTTATGTTTTATTGACTAATAGCTGCCAAGAATTCAAGGACCTTCAACCTTGTTCTACTGGAGTGAATTTTTAGATACAGTTCTTACATAAATCTAGTTTAAAACTATGATTTTTTATTAATTGTTTTAATGCTATTTTGAAAAATTAGAGAAAAGTTTAGGTGGTCTTTTTGAAGATACAGTTAAGCTGATATCTTTGGGATGTTACTTGCCAATAGGAAAGCTTATTAATGAAGTGAACTGCTTGACTCATCCTGGTATGTATTTTAAAACAGGTGAGGCTAATGATAAGGATGTTCAAGTGGTGGAACTTCCCATTGTTGACAGCTTACACCCACGGCCACCTTATTTACCCTTGGCTGTCCCCGAAGACCTGGCTGATAGGCTAATTCGTGTACATGGGGATCCTGCAGTGTGGTGGGTCTCACAGTTTGTGAAATATTTGATTCGTCCACAGCCTTGGTTAGAAAAAGAAATAGAGGAAGCCACAAGGAAACTTGGTTTCAAACATCCTGTGATCGGGTGGGTATTTAGTTTTCTTTTTTGCTGTCTGTGCTTTTATAACTGTATGTAGTCATTCCTGTTCATGACAAATTGTTTTAGGATGGTTGTCTGAGAGCCTCAAGCATTTTGTGGGGAGAGAGGGTGCTTTCTAGATGAAGCTCTTACTTTTTAACTGTTGCATAGTACCAGGTGATTACAAGTACTTCTTCAATGTAGTGGTCTACCTATAGTTTGGCAGATATATAAAAGGCAGCTCAGGAGAAGGTTTGCTTATATGTCCTTCCGGTATCTAGAAAGGTAATACAGAATTTAATTTGCATAATTACCTTACGGCTCGTGTTCCAGGCACTTTTCTGTCTGGGTCTTCTTTTCAAGTGCCTATAGCCTTTATATTTGAGGAAAAAAGGCTAAGCCTACATTTTACGTGCCACAATCCACAACTAGTTTTGTTGTTGGCTGCACCTGAACATGGTATGTGCCATTCTCTTTCCTGCTGATGTTTTCAGTATTGTTGTTTCTTAGCAGCAACTACAGATTGGAAAGGCCTCAATGGGAAGACACAGGGAGGAGGAAGGAAAACACCTATGGGCAATAAAGAGCAGCTTGTGGAAGAAAGATTTTACTGTAATGTGAAAAATGTCACTGCTGCTGTGCTAGAGTTTCTGCAAATATCGGTCTTTTTGCCAGAATTTTCCTTTGGTCCTTAATCTTTCTTTTTGTAGGAGTACACAGTAGTTCTGTCCAAATGTTAGTTGGCTTTTGACCATGAAGTCGATAGGCCACTTTCCCACTTGTGGATCTGAAGGCTTGTTAATTTTCAAGCAGATGGGGAAGATGTATTTTTATCTACCTTCATTCAAACCCTGCATTTTAGTTGGTGTTCCAATATACTCGTGATGCAAATTTTCCTATTTTGCTTTTGAACTGTACTGATGAAGCCTTATCTAACTACACTGGATAACTTAACCTTTTGCACAAAAGGAATACCTTGCATGCTATAATTAAATTTCCTTCGTTCTCTTCTTTCAGTTACCTTTTGCCATCCTTGTAAGATTATTATACTACTTTTGAGACCAGACTGACAGCTAAATTTATGTTGCCAAATGTGTCTGATGGATCATCACTTAGTTTTAATCCTTCCTATGTAGGGATTCAATTTAATATGCATTGTAAAAGCACAGGCATGAAATTCAAAGTTAAAATTTCAGTTGCTGAACTATCTATTGTATTTATAAATTGAGTTCCTAGTTTCTGCCTTTTTTTAGTATTCACGTCCGAAGGACAGACAAAGTAGGAACAGAGGCAGCATTTCACCCCATTGAAGAATATATGGTACATGTTGAAGAGCGGTTTGAACTTCTTGCTCGCAGAATGCGTGTTGACAAAAAAAGAGTGTATTTGGCTACAGATGACCCTTCACTGTTGCAAGAGGCAAAATCCAAGTAAGAGGAATTACATTTATATTTCAGTTTGTTCCTTCTGGCTAGCTTTACAATTTCTGACTTTTGTGTGCATAAATCTTCTTATCATTATTTTGTTAACATTTAAACAGCTAAGGCTGCTTTTCAGCTTCCAGTGGTTTTGATTTTTCTCTCAGAAATTCTAATTTTTGGATGATTTTTTTTATCATAGCTGTGTAGGATATCTGAGCCTGTCATAGAAAATACAGCTATTCAAACCTGGAAATGCACTGTATGGATGTATTTACTCTGAAAGTGTCCTGTATTTTTTTGTAAAAACTCATTGTTAAGTTGCATGTTTTGCAAGGTGTCACTGAGATCACAAAACCTTCTGTTTAGTAAAACAAAGCAGATGCATGTGGAAGAATAATATTTGATATTTAATTTTATCTTTCTTGGGTTATGGTGTTTATGGAATATAAACAATTTCACAAATGCTTATTTCCCAGACTCTGGAAACTTCCAGAAGTACTTTGGGAACATTGAGTTTAAGCGTATGCATTTCAGAGTACAAGTTGACATGTTTTTCCTTTTGGGTACTATTTATTTATCTGTCTACTGAATAAGCCTATTTTTGTTCCCAAAATTTTATCTCCTTTGAACAGAAGAATACTTAGTTTTTCATTTAAGCAAAAAAATAAAGACTTTTCAAAATGTAGGTAGCTCAAAAATTCCAAATATTTGAAGTGTTTTATTCTTGGTAGTTGTGCTTGGAAAAATATATAAGATTATAAATTTTCTTTGGCATATACAAGGTAAGTAAAAAAATGCTAATTTGTAGTAAAGGAATTTTCTACAGCATTGCAAACCTGTTTATTTCAATTGTGCTATTTCTATTTTTCTTTCATATCTATAAAGGGCTGCTATTATTATGGAGTTTTGAAAAAACTAAATGAACATATACAATTTCAGATGATGGCAATCTAATCCTTCCTTTTTTGTATATATAGAGACAAGAACAGTAGCAGAACAAATTATGATAACATAACATTTAAAGTGCAAATCTGAACAATGAAAAGACAGGTAATACAAGATTGAGGTTATAATATTTCATTCATTACATTGTCCTAAATAACTTTAATTACTGCTTGTAACATAAAAGAATTCACTATTAGTGTAACAATGTTAGTTATGCATTTTTTCTTTATTTGTGTTTAACTTTGAATCTTTAGCATGGTATACTTTAGCTTTGTAAATAACAATAAGATGTACTACTTATGTAAGCATGTCATCCCAAGTTTTCAGTAGTGACAAAAGCTAATAGTGGAATTGTGACTTGCTTAGTAAAACAATACTGAATTTTAGTAAGCTTGGAGTTTCTAAGAAAGTGCAAAGTTTGTTCCAAATCACACTTTTATTAAAATATAAGATACAGCTCACTAGTACAACATTAATTTTGTTCATTTTTCTTAATAATAGCCATAAAACGTGTAAGTAGTGCAGTTCATTTTTTATGCGTTGCTGCTGAATTTTCAGGTTACAGTTTATACTGAAACATTATTTCCTAAGTTGCTTTCACCCTACCGTTGCTTACAATTGAGTAGAACTTCATTTGAAACCTCCCGTGATTTCATAGAAGGCAGGACGCAATTCGATGTTTCAGCATCTAAGGGCATCCAAAGGGCACGTTAAGGTCAGGTTTTGGTAATAAAGAACCTTTTCTTTCTTTTCTTCTGAAGAAAACTATGGATTAGTTTACACTTCTGATAGAAAACTTGTAGTCACATTGCCTACCAAGCCTTGATAGAAGCAGCTGCCACATTGTACTGTGTTAGGTTATATTGCATTCATTAATGGGTGCATTAATAGTACTAAGTACTAGATGTTCTGTCTTTCTTTACGTGAGAGTGGTTGGCTGTCATACAATGTTGACATATAAATAATGAAAATTTAGCCAACAGTCACATGAACAGGCATGTTGTTTTTATTAAAAGAAGTATTTCAAACCACTCAGTCATGAAAAGAGAAGTGTTTTGACTTAAGTTGCAGAAATTTCCATTCCTGTGTGTTGTCTACCAACTGCAAGTACAGTACTAAAGACAACGGAGTCAGTATTATCTGTTTGTAGAGTGTTTTTGTTTGTTTTGTTTTCCAAGAGAAAGAAAGAAGTGATATATTTTCAGAATTAGGACGATATAGAACAACATGGTTAGAGACGAGTGTGATTGAGAGTTCAACAGTTGTAACAACTGGTAAGCAGAGGTCATGCTATTTGTCTTAGGTAAGTGATGTGTTAGGAATGGTGCAAATTGCTTCTTCTTTGGCTGATGTAATACTTTCTGATACAAAATTTTGGATTTTCTTTTTTTATGTGTTTCTAGTCTATAATATTTTTGACAGCTTCCTCTGTCTTTAAGGTAGTGTTCAAAATAATGCAGCTGAACATGCACATAAATTCATAGTGAAATTGTATTTAATACCTTGGTGATTTATGTATGAATCTGTTTAGGTCTCTTTTTCATGTATACGAGCAGTAAAATTCAACAAATTGCATTCTTCCTTCCAGGACATTTACCTGTAATGTTGCCTGCTTTTTTTCATTTTTTTTGCAATAATTTGCCTCCCTCATGAGGTTTATTTCAGCACTGACGAAAGCTTCCCCCTCCCCCCCCTCATATTTTCCTGTTTATTTCCTTCCACAATAGCAAGTTAATGTCTTTTCTCTGTATACTGTATAGTTCAGCTGTTGCAATGCTTCTCATACCTGAGTCATAATATGCCTAATATATAGGATTCAGTAATGGAGTCTGAACAGCTCATACATTTTCCATTTCTTTTTGAAGCAAGACCTGAACAAATGCATAATTTCTTAGTCCATCTGTTTACACGTGTGCTCACACTCTTCTTTCAGAGGGTAGAAAACTTGCATGGCTGGTTCTGGACACTTCCCCAGCCAAAGCGAATTGATAGCAGGAGCCTGGGACTGGCCTTGGTTTGCAGCCGTTTCACAGTGTAGTGATAAGCATTAGTTACACAACAAATTATTCAGCTTCTGAGACTAATTGGAACTTGAAATGGTGTCATAACTGTGCTTGGTTTGGATCCTTATCTGAGGCTGGTAGATGTAGGAAGGAAAGATTTTAAACCATCTCTTCTCTACCTTCTAATTTACTCTTTTACCTTTCTCCTAGAGGAGAAAAGTAAATAAATCCTTTCTGGCCTGTATATAGGTTTCAGTAATCTATTAGGTAGCTTTGCAAGAATTGGATGTTATTTTTTAGATAAGTGGAGGAGATAAACTACATATAGTTAAAAGTAAAAAAGTATTATGACAGTTTCCATTCTGTGGTTGTATCTTCATAGACTGTTATAAAAAAGAGAATGTGTGGAGGATATCTTTGGAAAGCAAGGAGAGATCCTACAAAATTATGTATTTAGGTGATTTCTCTCAGAGTATGACATCTTGTTATTTATTATTCATTTACCACTGCATTCAGGAAACCTAGTAATAAGATCACGCCCAAATTCTGCTTAAAACAAACAAAAAATCTCCGAAAGCTTACAATGTAAGTATTACAGTAATCATGATAGAAATGCAGATAGAAAAGGGAATAGTAGGAAGTGATAGCTAACTATAGAGCTTTGGAAGTTTTCTTTATTCTTTGTGGCCATTGTGGTAAAAATAACTTTAAATAGAATCTAAAACATTATAGTTAAATATTGACAGAAAAAGTTACACATGAGAAGATAGGAAAGAAAATTGTCATTGTGATAGAATTCCATCTTGAAAAAAACTATTTCTTGATCCATATCCTTCTATAATTTCTCAGAAGGGATCTTATCAGTTGTTCCAAATTAATAAAGTATCCATCTTATCTTCCTTTTATTTTTTGGTTGGTTTTGTTTTGTTTTGTGGGTTGGTTGGTTGGTTGGTTTTGTCTTGTTTTTACTGTAATATGAACTTCCCCTGACATTCATCATCCAATACAGCCTTTAAGGTTGTCTTACTATGACTGGGAAATTTACCATGCATGTATTATTTTTCGTTAGAGCAGATGTTTCTCTTGGGAACATAAAATTCTATTAAATTCACTATGAAGGTAAAGTAAAATTCTTCCTTAAATGTAGAAGTTTTGCTTATGGCTTTTTATTGGCACTTGAGATAAATTTCCTGATTTGATAGTCAGATGAGTAGTCAATGTTACATGGAAAAGCCAGCTATATTTGCCCATTTCACTTCTGGAAAGAGTTTTCCCATAGTTTTGACATTAAAATGGAATGAATTAGGGATATTCTTACGGGAGGTCCTCATAATCTATGCATGCTTATAATGTGTCCAGTGTATGCAGTAGTTGCATTGTTGTATCCAAGTGTGTGCTGACTTCACTATCTTTCCAGGAACTCATGACTATGAACCTTATTTTGAGCAATGTTTCAGCACAGGAATGTCAGGCTTTAAAGTGTCTAGTTACAGGTCTAAGTTATTGTTGCTGCAGCGTTAGGGGCTGCTGTATATTCTGATTTTCTTTATTAATCAGTGTAAGAATGATTAATTCTTCCCAATGTAATATTAATTGCCATACTGTCTTATATAATACATTGTTTTGTAATTACTAGGAAGCTGTAGATTTGAAAAATAACTTCTAATTACATTATAATTAGCCCTCAAGAATTTTGAGTTGGCAGGTTCATCACATGAGTTGCACTTCATGATTGACATGTAATTATTGTGTAACAGCAAAATAATTATGATCTTTGTTAATCTACCTGGAATTTTTCATACAAAACTTATTTTTGGCAGGAGGCTGTCTGAAAACATAATTAATTAGTGTTATTTTCATTGTTTATTTCAGATTTCGGTTCCACAGTAAAGGGATACAAATGTTTTAAGAAAGATCATTCTTCTTTTACATGTTTTGAATTTTTTTTTCTTTCAAAGTCATTGTTACGTGTTAAAAACTTTTATTTTTAAAACAATATAAAACAAGGGCTTATATTTGAAATAAAAAAAAATCACTTAAAGTATTACTGTTTTGCTTCTGATATGTCTAGAAAGGTGTATTGACATGAAATTTTACACTTTGTTTTTTTCCTTTTGACCTGTAAATCGCAAAATTTATTCTCCACATGACCTTAATAACTGTGACTTTTTTTTTTTTTTTTTTTTTTTTTTTTCTGCATTATTGGATAATTTATACTAAAACTGTTACTNTTATTTAATATGTCCCTTTTAAAGATTACTGATTTTCTAGTGCGGCATCATAATCAGTATTTTATAGAGAGTATGGTAACAAAATAAAGTCTATTAAAATCACAATCCTGTATTCTCTTTAACAATGGAGAAAGCGAAGTGATCTGAGTATATATTTCATCTAAAATCAGCACTATTAGCAGAATGTGACATTTACTTCCTGGTATTTTTTCATTTCTACAGTATCAGATCTCAAGACAGACTTAAAGCATCATTTTATTTAATTTGATCTTTTCCGCATAAAGAGAGGGTATTCTTGGAGGCAGCAGTAACATTCTAGAACATTCAGCAAAATTGTAATTTATTCCCTGTAAAACAGAGACTCACTTAAATTAATGACCTTATCTTGCAGCAAAGATGATGCTTCTTAAAACAAGATTTAAAAAAAGACTTTGCCGTTAACAGTGTATTGTATTTTCACAGGTATCCAAATTATGAATTTATCAGTGATAACTCCATATCCTGGTCAGCAGGGCTTCATAACCGATACACTGAAAACTCCCTGAGAGGTGTTATTCTGGATATTCACTTTTTGTCTCAGGCAGACTTCCTGGTCTGTACATTTTCGTCCCAGGTAAATTGCAGTACAAATACCATGCAGAGTATGTATGTACCAGTTCTAAATCTTAGTTTTCTTTGTGCTCCTGTTACCTTATTCTTACGCTTCCTCATGAGAATTTCAGGGAAAAGTTAAAGGATTGGCATGCTGTGTGAACATTGAAGAGGACTGTAAGCACTGGTTGATTGCTTCTCTTCAATTGAAGTTACTGGCTTAATTAAGGCATTTGAAATAAGGAAGAAATATTATTAAATGTGTTTAAGAGTTGTAACTTGTATCCATTCATGTCTATGCATCTTAGTTAAGGCATTTAAAATAAAAAATAATTTAAAACATGTTTTGCACTTCTTAATTTTGCATGAAGTTAATATGTATCTTGTGTCTATCCATTTCTACACATAGTTGCACTCTACTAGTTTAAACATGTCTGCTGTTGCCTTAGTTGATTTTGAGAGTGGAAGAGAATGAAGAAAGCATGTAGTTTCTCCTCAGAGTCTATTAGAATTCTAGCAATCCAGCAGTGGCGTGATAAACGTGGATTCTGACCACTGTAATCTACAAGTTGGAGTCCGTTAGAAAACTGAATCATATAATTGCTATCATTGGCATTTCCTTCGTATTACTTCATATTGTGTATTAATTTTCAAATGTCATGAAAAGCTGTTTTGAAAAGTGCTTTTTTTTTTTTTTTAAGATTAAAAAAGACCAGAAAGCAGTATTTTGTGAATGATAATCTGATCCACCTAATTCAAGTATGGCAAAATATGATTGAAGTCAGAGTAAATGGTTTTCTACCTATTGTTTTGATACATGCTTTTAGGTTACACTCCTGGTTAGGAAAGCATTTGGCTATAGGTGGCGATAGATTGTCATCAGACATGATTGTACATGGAATCCACATGTCCACATGGAAGTGGACACAAAATGCAAAATTAACTTCAAAAAGAAATGTTTTTCACGGCCTCAAATGTGAGTTGTCTTCCGCATTGTAATGACAATTAGATAGGTAACAAGCGTAGTATTAATACTAATATGTCGTTAATACAGTGGTACATTGACTTTGACAAACAATTCTTAGTAATGTTCCCATGACAAGAAAACAGCAAAACCAGAAAACACATAGAAAAACCTTGTATTTATCAGCCATGGGTGCACATACATTTTTTCACTGTTCACCAGCCCTGTGAAGAAAATAAGATTTTATAGCATATTTAGAAGATTATCCGACCAAGATGTGAATAAACTAAGGAAAAAATGTCACTAGGAGAAGCTTGTTGAGAAGCCACTCGTTCTTATCATGTTTGATTCAGCTGAAGTATATCCACTGAATGCAAATCACAGTGAAAAGGATGGTCACCAGACAAGATCTAGGGCTCTACATCTTAAATGCCACACATGCATTGATGTGGAGAGCAATTGTGAAGGAAGAATTGTGTCAGGTTAGATCAAAAATTAGTAAGAAATCTCTAAATTTTCTGCTATTACTATATTCAGATAGATGTGTTAAAAGTGGTAAATGTTTGCTTAAAAAAAACCCGCTGGTTATCAAACAGAAGAAAAATGTTTAGATTCAAATTATTTGGATGGAATGTATTGGAAGCATTGGAGTAAATATGTGTTAAAATACATTACAGAATCACAGAATTGTCAGAGTTGGAAGGGACCTCTGGAGATCATCTAGTCCAATTCCCCTGCTAAAGCAGGATTGCCCAGAGCACATTACTCAGGACTGCATCCAGCCAGGGCTTGAAGATCTCCAGAGAAGGGGACTCCACCGCCTCCCTGGGCAGCCTGCTCCAGGGCTCTGTCACTGTCACGAAGTTTTTCCTCATATGTGCATGGAACTTTCTTTGTTCCAGCTTGTGACCATTGCCCCTTGTCCCGTTGTTGGGAATCACTGAAAAGAGTCCAGCTCCATCCTCCTTCAGCTCACCCTTCAGATACTTATAAGCATTAATAAGGCCTCCCCTCAGCCTTCTCTTCTTCAGGCTTAGGAGTCCCAGCTCTCTCAGCCTTTCCTCAAAAGGGAGCTGCATTGACGTAAAGTGATACAGGCTGATAAAGACCTCTGGAGATCATCTGGTACAATCCCCTTTGAGCATACCTGTGGGTACAAGGTTTCTTTGAGCTCCAGTCTCATTCTACACCTCCTGGCATTTGACAATAGACAAATTTGCTTGATGACATATTTGGTTGTGCACAGTTGCAGAAAATTCTACTGAAGGCTAGGAATTAGTATTAGACTGTTACTCTCAATAGCTGGGACTATGAATTTGGTCCATCTGTCTACTTAAGTTTTTCTGGGCAATTTTTTGTGTTTTAATAATTCAGTTTCTTCAAAAATCATTTCACACTGATCTTGCTGGTCATGCAGCGATGTGGAGATTTCTGCAGTATTTTCACATCGGGCTTTTCTAAGGTCTGTTGTGAGCTTTCCCACTGCTCAGAAAGATTTCTCTTTTATGAGTTTAAAATTTGATCCTCTGATCTCTAACATTTGAACTACTATCCCTGTCCTTTTGTCAATTAAACAAACAGTTTTTTAGTTACTTTGGCACTGAAGATAAGCAGAATCAGGCTATTAATGACCATCTTTTGTCCAATCTGTATGAAGAGAAAGTAAGGATAAGAATGTAGTCTAATTAATTTCCAGTGTGATTTTGGACTTTCACGTTAATAATTCGCTGACCTTTTTCTTTTCCTTGCCAAAAAGAGTCAAAGCTTCACTACAGAGCTATAATTACAGTATATGTGAATAGGATCAGGTGTTTTAGGAAGTCCCCTATGTTAATTCTTATTTATGCTACCAAAACTGAATGGATACTGGTATAAGGTGAAGAACAGATATTTCATTAAAATACTGCTGTTAAAGAAATGAGGCTGACTCAGTTATGTGGAGTCAAGGGAGACAATCCACCTTGGCGTGTTTTCAGCAACATGGCATTAATTGAGATGTATAGAAAAGCCACATGATAGTTACACAAATCATAACACTGTAGCACTATTAAGATTGCAAATTAAAACAAAGAGCTTTTCTGTCTCTTCAATCTTCTTTTAGATGAAATCATAGCTCCCTCTGCCTGACATATTTTTATTCATAATCACCTGCCCTTCCAGGATTTATTAGTCTTTGCACTTTGCATTGTACATCTAAGTACAGAAATGGTCACAGAAGCTGTAAAATAAATAACCTCTTACGAATGTATGGATAATCAAATTTGTTTCTATATTATGGTGTATAGCAAGTTCTTTGAAATAATTGACTTCAGTTTCATCTTCTGAAAGTTACTTCTGAAAAGTTATTTCAAAGATAAGATGGAGAGGGATAAAAGGAAATCTATTACGTTTTTAAACAAATGCTTTTCAGAGGAGCTAGGAAAGTACAGATATCTACTTTGACTGATCAAAGTGCTGTTCACTGTATCTTTAGGGGGAGAAAAGAAGAGCTTTACTATATTTACATAGACTGGAAATTATGAAGGAGCTCAAATGCTGCTTTATGCTGAAGTCTGCTGTATTGGTAGTTTATCAAGCTTTATCAAGCTTATGCAAAATCAGAGAAAAATACTGAAAAAACTAATGTAGATTACAAGTCAGAAGGGTCACAGTAGCCAAATCAGGCTCCCGATGGAGAAGAGCTTTCTACTCAATTGTTGAAAAGAGTTTTATTAAATATAGTGGAGGCCTTTTATGTTTGTGGCCATTTTGAGAAATACAGCATGATTCTCCTGTGGGGATCTCTTTCCAGTCTGAAGAAAATTACTTTCATAAAATGTGGTAAAACAACACTTCAAAATGCATCTTTCTCTATGCCAATATTGTTACCATCTTGCTGGAATTCAGTTTCACTTAGTTGTCTTCCAAGCTGTTGTCACCGTTCTAATATTAACAGCATTTTAAAGCCTTGGACTTCTGGAACTACTTGATTGTGAAAATTGGAGCTTCATTTAGAAAAATAAACTTCATTTTTCCTTTAGAAAAATAAAACCTCATTATTGCAGAACAAATTTTGAAAATGCAGGTTCTTATGGGTTCAAAGGGAAGCAATATATAGTTTTTATTAGTAGTAGAAAAAGAAAGCAAATTTGCTTTTATCTTTGGTTGCAAATAATTCAATTTAAAAAGGATGGCTAACGTTCAGATGTATGTTTTCAATTTCTACTGAAAAGTACACTGTTATAATTATTCATCTATATATTTACTAAATCTGATTGCTAGAGTACTAATTAAAATGTTGCAAAATTATATGCTGCTTATTAGTAAATATGCAGATTTTCTGGTTTGGGGTGGTTTTTTTTTTTGACCTGGACATTCTAAAACTTGGCTCTCTTGTGAAATGTGGTTGTTACACATTGGTTGCTGACTTACGTGGTTTATTACAGGCACAGACAGTATTTATGATTTCTCTTCTGGTTTTATTTCTAAGGTTTGTCGTGTTGCCTATGAAATTATGCAGACGTTGCATCCAGATGCTTCAGCGTATTTTCATTCTTTGGATGATATCTACTACTTTGGGGGACAGAATGCCCACAACCAAGTTGCTATTTATGCTCATCATCCACGAACTGCTGATGAAATTCCTATGGAACCTGGAGATATCATCGGTGTAGCTGGAAACCACTGGGATGGTTACTCAAAAGGCATCAACAGGAAATTAGGAAGAACAGGCCTGTACCCGTCATATAAAGTTAAGGAGAAAATTGAAACAGTCAAGTACCCTACATACCCAGAGGCTGACAAGTAGATCAAAAAGAAAACATTTGACAGTGATTCTCAGTTTTGATTGGTTCGAACCAGTCAACACACTAACTAGTGGTTTATATGGGATTTGAATATGCATTTAAACATGCAGTTAAAATCAAAGCCTTTAGTGATGAAACTGGATATGAAGCTGAGAACAAATGGATGGGCTATTACCTGAACTTACTCTTAAAACATTTTTTGTTATGTGCACTCTCACACATGCACACACAAACCCACACACAGCAGGAAAACTGTTGTTTTATACTTTTTGTCTCTTTTCAGGATTTGTCCCAGTCATTAGTCTCACATGAGCTTTGGGCTCTTTGCCATTAATTGACAATAATGTTTAGACTTATAACACTGCCACATTGTGTAATTTGAATGACATGAACATATTTTGTATGTGCAAAATTTAAAACATGGTGCCTATATTTGAAAAATTTGTGACCTTTTTAGAAGAGCCATGCCTGTTTCACAATGGGCAAGAGTCTATCTTCAGCTGATGTTACCTTGATCACTGAACTTGCTTCAAACAACAGATTCAAATTTCAAACTAGATTTCTTTACAAGTTTATTTTTAGCATTTCATTGATTACTTCTCATCATTAATAAAATAAAGGATACATCCAACAATAAAATACTCATTGTCTGTTAGGAACTTTTGTAAAACAATGCCATTAACAGATTCTTTAGTACTGATAATGTTTCTGGACATTGCCTTTGATTAAAAAACCAAACCAAACCATAAAACCCACAAGGGGAAAAGTAGCTGGAGTTTCATTGAGATTTTAAACGCTCGTTATGTAGTACAACTGCTAGTGGCACGGTGTTCCTCAGTTCTGTAGATGGCGGTTTTAGGAGAGTGACTTCAGTGGCTCGGTTCCTTACATTCATTCTCTAGCATTGTTCTTTTACCTTTTACCTCTGTGTTTCTTTTCCGAAAATATTTTTGTGGAGTATTATAGATAGCCACATATAATTTTAATTGAATGTTGTTGCTTTTAAGTAAAATACTCCAAGTTATCCCATTTTTAGAACCTACCAATCTAGAGTACTCAAAAAAATTCGAACAATTTACCCAGAAAATAGTAGGTTCCAAGAAAAGAATGAATTTTTATGCATGACATAAAATTAATTGTTAATAATTGTTAATAATTCTTAGTGTTTTGAAATCTGTTCCTAGTCTGCTCTCTATTAAGAAAAGGTATAATTTACCAAACAATTTTACAAACAAATTTGTAGATTTGAGGGTTGTACATGTATGTATATATATGAAAACATATAAGATATCAAGAGATTATTTCCAAATAGAAAGAATATTAGTAGCATTATACTGATTTTAGTGCAATCCAGCCTGGAACAGAAGAACATTTTCTGGAAGTGCAGAAAATGTTTACTATTCAGACACTGAGAAAATGCCACATGAGTAAAGATTAAAACAGCATGGCTTGTTGACCTCAACAAAGCAAAAGTTAAAAGGATATTTAATTATATTTATGAATAGACCAAGAACAGTGTTGATATAATAAATGGATGCACTTGGCCATGAATAAATTTTAGGCTGAAAAGTAAAGGAAATCTCTGGAGGTATGAAGTCCAGCAACGGTCTTCTAATTGAAATAGCGGTGAGTAAGGTGGAACTTGATTGGTGTGTAAAGGAATTTATGAAGTGATTCTCTTTGATGTTACTTGCAGGACTGATCCTGTAGATCCCTTCCAGTTACGTGTTCCTCAACTGAAAAACTATTATAGAAATATCAGTAAAAATGCACATAGATACCAAATGGGCTTTAAAGAGGGACTGAAGGATAAAGCCAAATGGGTAAGAGTGGCCAAGAAGTGCTAAAGATGATGAATTTTTTTTGACTGAAGGTGACCAGAGTTAACTGATGTTCCTTTATATTGTAATTACTAAGGAAGCTGTTCAACGTTCGTTTCCTGTTAAAGTAATTCTGATAGGTTTTCCACTAACTTAGCCAAACTTAGGGTATTTCAAAGGTATAAATGTAGGCTAAATTATAACTTTTTTTTTTTTTTTAATTTAAATTTGAATTGTACATATAAAGCTATTGCTACTTTCCTTTTCTACTTGAAAAAAAATAATAATTCAAAAACACAAGCATTTCTTCCTCAGTAATTATGTTGGTGCATTTTATCTTCCATAGTACTACTTCAGTTATTTCTCCACAAATATTATCTATTTGATATTCATAGAATTTGAAAATGTTTTATTTTTGAAGCTCTTTACTTACAACTTCAGAGCTCATAATTTATAGTTTATTTCTTGTACTGTGATGCAGAAATAGTGTTCATTAATGAATTAACATATGAAAATTCCTCCATAGTCAGGTGACTCAGTTGAAAGTATCACGGAAGAAGGTAAACGACAAAACATCTAAGACAAGCCCAAAGGCAAGAGTAGATCTTCTGATGTACTAACGAGAGAACTGAAACCCCTGATGTTATACAAGAGTTACCTATATAATGTGGCAATTCCTTGAGCATCTATAAAGCTGACAAAAGGCTGGCAAGGTACATGTGCCTCCTTACAGATTCTGAGTATCTAATGAACAATTAGCTCATCATCTTTGAGCAAATGATCAGGAAATGATATGAAATTGTATGATTATTGTTATGTACTAATGTAGATGCTATTACCTTGTTCACTTGGACCGTATGATCCACTAGTCCTTCTCAGAGGAAGGAACCCAACAATATGTTGCTTACTAGTTATATGTTTCTAGACATCTGTTTCCTTTAAGACTACCAGTTAGTTATGTCTTGGAATCCTGGGATCTGGGGACATTAAAACTGAATTTGTTTTATATTAAACAAAATTAATATTAGGGACTTTATTCACAGTTATGGTGGAATCCAGGTAATATGAAAGAATCCATGGATAAATGAAAATGAGACCTCCAGATTTTTATTATAGCTGACAGAAAAGTGAAATAACAGGAAATAAATACCTGAAAGAAAACTGAATCTTGAAAGGTGTGAACTTGTTAAGATACTAGCTAGAATGCTTGCAAGCAAGCTACTATACATCTTGTTTCTTCCCTTCGCCTTGTAGCTCTGCAACGATCCAGCCATGTACTTTTTGCCTCGTACCAAACCAAACCACCAAGTCTGACATCTATAAAACAGATGGCCCTCATACTCTCTTAAACAAGCTAATGTCTGATTAAACTTCTTCTCTATAAGAAGCATTTGTGTGTATGTGTGTGTGTATGTGTGTGTGCACACGTGTGTGTTGTGTTCATAAAAAAGAACATGAACTTCTGCCTTCTTTGCTACATTATCATTCTCTGTCACATTCTCTGTAATGACTTATTTTCCAGGTAAATGTAGTTTCTGCAAACTGAATATTCTTCTTGCTTCTTACCAGCTGGGCTAAGAAATTTATTTTGAGTGGTTCAGTTAACTAGTTTTCTTTGACACTGGTTCACCTGGAGACTAGTCATCATCAGCAGTTTGCTGCATCTGCCACAATGACACCAGTCAGTCCTCGATCTTCAGTCAAATGCATGGGATTTTCACGCCTCCTCTGCCAACACCCTGTCGCTGTGAACTATGGAGTATTATGGATTTGTTCATAATGTGATGTTTTATTTCAAAAACTTTACATACCTGTCTTCATGGGAGTCTTTTGTCTATCCCCTCAACCACTGAATTTTAAGGAAACTTGTAGTTACTTGGAAAGATTTAGCTCCATTACGAATTTTTCATAAAAGAGAACTGGTGATACCTTTCTTATGGAGAGATACTTACAATGTAAAAATTTTCTCCATAATGGTTTTTATGGTTTCCTTGATAATGCAATTAAGAAATAAGGGTCTTGGCTTATGAGCTAGGAATATAATAGAGTATAGACAGAAAATTTTTACTACAAATTCTTGATAAAAGGGAGGGAGATTTTTCTTCATGCCAGTGGAGTAGCACCTACAATTTGGTTCATAAAACTACAAATAAACTTTCAGTGCTGGATTAAGGACCTCTGCCAGCAAAATCATCTGCTCCTTGCCAGAAATACTTAAAAATTTGCAACTCCTTCTTTGATTTTGCTTAATACCAGTCCTAGTTGTGTATAATCATCATGCTGGTCATATTCTGATCATTGATTGTTACTGTATTATTTGGGCAGCTTGGAAGCAGGCTGTCAGAGGGCAGCTTTGGTTTACTTATTTGTGTGGCATTAAAATAGGATTTAAAACTCACAAAAATTACATTTCCCTAAGGCACTACTAGAGTCCTACTTGCAGTCTACAGACCTTTGTTGAGATCCCCTCTAAGTACCTGCAACTTCTTCATAGGGAGCAAGACTGAAGAAAAGGAAGTTATGCATAAACGTCAACTACAAATGGGTTGAGTTTAACTTCATATATGCTGATGGTTTCTAAAAAGCATGAGAAGTGGCACTGCATTCTACAAATAAGAGGATAGTATAAAATTTCCAAGCCTGCAAAAAAAAAAAAAATAAAAATTGCTAGTCCATTTGCCTGTGTCAGTGGTTGCGTTCATGTCCTATGGATTATTTCAGAATCAAAGTTCATAAGGCAGAGGCCTTCCAGTGTTACTGCAGGCATCTGAGAAACCCTTCTGTTTACTGGCTTTTACTGTCATGGTACCATGTACAAATACCTAACAATTGCTGATGGTGTTTGCTAATTAGTGGAACCTTCTTTCATTTTCCATGCTTGTTTCCTTTGACTCAGCTTAACTTGTCAGCAAAATCCTATTGCCACTTCAATTCTAGCTTGAATTAATACAAAGCAATACCAAGTGTTTGCACCAAACTGTCTTTACCATTCCTTAAAATTAACTTCATGTCCTTAGGCTGACTCCTAAGGAGACACTTGTGGGAAGGAGCTATCTCCACTGGACTATAATGTACATGTTCTATAACATGTACAGTACGCTATACTATAATGTGTAACAGTACACTTGCATGTACTGGTTTTACTTTCAGTGTTGCATGATTTTTCCACTTTATGCAGACTCGAGACTTTGTTTTGGTATAATTAAGAAGGATTTTCTTGAGCATTAGTTGAAGTTCCAACTATCCTACCTTTTCTTCAAGAGGCATGTTGGACCTCACTCCGTTTCTTCTTAATTGTCTTAAAGACATCCTCCAGCCACAGTATTTTAATACAATCATTTAGATTGATGTTACCTGAAGACTATGAGCTTTTTTTTAAATCCCACTGCCTATTTGCAGCTGAGCCTGATCTATCATGGTTGTATGAACCTTCTTCAAACCTTTCTTACTATGTTCTGATTTCCTAGCCTAGTAGACAGAACCAGGGAATGTCTGTATTTGATTTTTCATAATAACATGCAAAAATTATATTTCTTGTGGGGTTTTATGTATTTATTTAACTAAATATATTTTTTTACTTTCCCTAACTGGTATAGTCAAGGATTTAAAGAGAAAACACCATAATCAGATGTTCCTAATAAGTGTTTAGAAGATTTACAAGGCATAGAAGTTCCTTGCCTAATAAAACTTACAGCCCACAGCATGGCAGATTTCTTGACCCAGATGAAAGATGTACTCTCATAGCATCCCCTATCTGATTTGGCTATCGATACACACTAATGCCTGCAGCTTAATATACAAGTGATAGGGACAGAATCTGAATGCAGTCTTACAGGACTGTAAGAGAGGACCTTTTTCCTTTCTTTAGTCTTAGGATCCCTTATTTTAGCTTGATTTTTAGCGTTTCTGCTCTCTTTGGCATTTTTATATGTATAATAGAGTTGCAGAATTACTCCACTACAATTAGAACCACAAGAATATTATGTCAGCTGAGAGAATCCACTAAATGTAGAGATTGCTGTCCAGCTGTATGCAGATCTGTCTCTAAAAGAAGTCAAGTATGTTTGCTGATATCTTTCCAAACAGTAGCAACCTAGAAGAATGGCAGGAGACCAAAAAGCAGGACATCCTACTTCCATCTATGTGAATGAGAAGGAATTGGGCATACGTTATGTCCAGCCAGCACACTGGAAAGTAATTGATGAGAGTAGATTGCTTCAGTACTTCAGTTTACTGCTGGAGAATCATCTGTGATGAGTTTGTAATTTTAAATCTGCGGTCCCATTGTAACATCTATAAATTTTATTTCTTTTTAGTTGAGAATAAGGTTGTTACAACAAGTTCAGATTTGTGGGATTAAATGGACAGTGTTTCTTCAGGCCTCGGAGTTAGTTGTGCACTTGCAGTTCTTAAAATTTTGCTTATGACTAAATTTCAGTTATTCAGTAAAAATAGATCTTGTCATTTTTTTTAACCTGTGCATAACTAAAGATTCTACAGAGGCTAGCACTTATGAACTAATAGATTTAGGGTTGGTGGATCCATTTGCTAAATTTTAAATTTTTTTATATACAACAGAAAAAAATGTTTTCTAAATACTGCAAAATGATAGGATGTATCTGCCTGCTCAAAATGTATTTCTCTAGGGCTGCTGCTGTGTTATGACTGCTCTTTATTGCGCTGATTCATATTAGCTCATGTTCCTACATTTCTGAGTGTGTTGTTCATTCCTTTTCTCTGATGTTTAGATGATAAGATTTAAGATCCAGGAGTCTCCTTTTATTTGTGTTTTCACCACTTTTGCCATAGTAGGACTCTCATCATTCAGTGGGATCCCTAGACTGTACAGTAATGCGAATAATAATGGTAATCATAAAATGAGTTAATTATTCCACCTGTAATGCTAAATTAGATTTTGTAGTTTTTGCTTTCGTTTCAGTTGCATGAATATTTTGTGAAGTTATATGTATTGCTTATTTACCATTGTGTGTATATGAAAAAAAAAATAGTTAAAAAAAACCCACACCCAAAAGTTGTCTGAAGTTGGATTTAGGAAGTACTCTTAGTTCCTTCCTACATGCTGATGACCTTTGTTACGGGTAGTAAATTTGTATGTTTGGTTCTGAAACAGCACAGTGATTTAAGAAAATTACCTAAGTACTTTTTTTTTGCTTTCCATTCTTCTCTTGAGACTTAGTAAAGGGCCATGTATTCACTAAGTCTATTTCCATGTGAATTTAAACAGTTTTGTACCTATGCCACTGCTGATTGGATTCATATATATAGTCAATGAGTGTTTTTGAAGTAAAGACAAATATATATCCTTCATTTCTGTGCTTTTAAAATTGAATTTAGGAGAGTTTCACCTTTCATTGCCTTCTGTTAAACTGGCTGGAGCTTATTCATGCCCTTTCAATGATTGTTAAGATAACACATTGCAAGAACATGATATGAAGAGACAGATGCATACACCATAGACAATTATGTATCTAATGAAGGGATGAAATCTGTTGAAGAGCCTGGAAGAAACCTCTAGAAGATGAGAATATGACCAAGGTAATGGTTGGCTTGACATGAAGGTGTTCCTTCTGGTCTGTGCTTTATCTGACAATGTGGTTGACTGGAGGTCTTGTTCCTGGACTGCCCCTTCAGGACTCATTTAACAAATATACATTATTTTGTTGTGACTTCATGCAGGATGGATGGGTGTTGGTACCAGAACATGCTGTTCCTGTGTGATAAGATGCATCCTATCAGTGCAGGTGCTCTGCTGTACTACCTCTGTAGTAAAACTAACTGGATTTTCTCAGTGCGGTGTTTAGTTATGTTGGATCTCTCTTTAAAATTTCTCTTTAAGCATTTCATTTTAGTAAACCCATAGACAATGGTTAAAAAAAAAAAAAAAAAAAAATAATACCATTCTCTGCTGATTTGAGTCTGATGTTTTATTTCTGAGAAACCTGTAATTTACTTTGCTGACCTGTAAAACTGCAGAGTGTTGTCTCTACCTGAAAGGCAGTTGCAAATGAGTTTTCTAAGCATGCAGCCGGTACAAGACACAACACTGTTCATTAATTTTTCATTTATTCAATCTCTTCTCCAGCAACTTCTCTACCACTGGTGCCAACTTAATTTCTTTGTTTCCAAGTGATTTTCTTTCTGTCTCTGACTTATACATAGAATGCTTTTCTATGCTGTGCATTCAGATCTCTAAAAAACCTGCATATGTACAAAAAATGAAAGCAGAATTAAATACAATTAAACACATCCACTTTTTTCATCAATTACCTGCTGTATATCACATTTTTTAATTTTAAATTCTTAGAAGCAAACATTTTATTTTGTTATTATTCAGAATTCTTAACCCTGAAACAATAAATAAGATAATAAACACAACAGTTTCTAGAAGTAAAGCTTTTCAAAAGCAGTAGATCATTTAGGCCTAGTACAAACATAATAAAAAAATTTAAGTTGTATTAAATTCCTAAAAGTACAACTGCATGAAAGATTACACTGAATGAATGCTAAGTAAGAAACATAGGATTACTCCCCCTTTCCCCTTTCTCCCC
>VZRU01011551.1:177281-221559 GCA_013398155.1 Pedionomus torquatus
AACTAGCTTTAACTAGCTCATCTAAGTTGCTGCTTATCTGTGAGGAATCAGTGTTAATTAGCATCTGCTGAACTGGAAAGATGCTTTGATGTACAGACTTCCTATCAGAACAACTATATGAAATTTTATCTTAATACATTTTTAATCTTAAGGCAAAATTACCTTGATGTTTTGTTACAGCATTTAATATTTTTGCATCTGGAGGTTTTCAGATAACCACTAGTGGGTGGTATATAACATGAGTGACAGAACTTTAAGCAGATCCATCTGGTAAGAGTAGGAACAGCTGTCTATATATAAGGCAATGTGTTGCTATGTCATATTAATTAATCATTTCTATTTCAGTTATAGGATGTGCAAAGTGCATCACTGTTTACTGCACAGCAGTATGGCTAACATATGATTTGTGAAATCATTGTGCATTTTAACTGGAATGTTTTTTATTAAAGAACAGTAACTATGACTAACAGCAGGTTTCCATCTTGTTTTGGTTTGAGGTTGGTCAGTTGTTTATCATGGCACACCCGCAATGACTGAATAATAATGTAAACTACATTTTACTATTGCAGACAGTTTGAAAGGATAGTTAAGTCCCCTCCCAGCAGCCAAACGAATAGCTTTGGGGAAACTTAGATTAAGAAAAGAATAAGCTTTTTAATAAAAAGGCTCATACTGAGTTCAGAGAAGAGACTCTGCTCTGAAATCTTCAAACTTTCTGTCTAGGGAAGATTTAATTTTCAAAGTGTACATCAGAACAGTACACTGGACCCATTTTTCTCATTATAACTGCTTGTATGGGATCTGTTCATTTCATGCTACTGATCTGACGCTTTTTCAGAATTCATAACATTTGGCAAGATTGTATATGGCAATATAAAACCAGTATGCTACAAAACTAAACAAATTTCTAAATGCTTTTTCCTTCTGTATACATTCTTAGTAGTAGTCTGGAACTGATGCATGCCTGCATCATCAGATTCCCATGTTAATACTGAGGGTTGCAACTGGCATGGTTGCAAATGCAGAGGAATCACAAATGGAAATTTCTTAGATGAATAATCCTTATTTTCAGCAGTTGTATCATTTAGCTATATATCTGTTTACAATGAAAGGAAACAAATATTTTTCCAAAGACAGTCGGAATATGTGTTTTCCTGAGGATGCCTTTTTGATTCCAAGGTCAGGTGTGCTGATGGATGCATTCCTTACAATTCTCTGGCTTCTGAGACTTCTCAGAAAAAAAAAAAAATGGTAAAACACTTTTTACTGGGAATTTCTACATAGACAAGGGAAACATAGATTGCAGAGTTGTTAAAATTCTCTGCCACTTTTCTGGCAAAGAAATGGTGATTTTTTGCCTGACAACAAAGTATTAGTTTCAAACTAATGTTTTTCAACTATACCTAGTAAGATTGCTTTTGTAGGCATTTGTGACCTCTACAGGCTATGCTTAATAAAAGGTTATTCTGAATACCAGGAAGAAGTCTGCAAAGAAAACAAATAGGGAAATAAAGTAATTTATAATTTTTTTATTTTTTTTTAATTGCAGCTACTGATTATAATGGCTGTAGTTTTCTTTACAAGCTTTGGGACATTCCTGGGATTTACTTTATAAATGTGCATTTGCCAACAATTAGTTTCCTCTGTCCTTTAAAAGGCAGTATCCCTTTGTCTTTAATGAAGTTTCTAAAGTTTTACTGTGTTGCCTTTCTTCATCTTGTTGTGGTATGTATGTTTTTAAAGACTGAAACAGCCAGAATGGACTTTTGAAGTTTTGGTATCAGAACCCCTAGACGCACATGTACACATACTCTGTGTTTAATCATTACAAGGTTTCCATTAAATCATAACCAAAGCTCCTAAAAATACTGATAAATATAGATAGTTCAGGTGTCATAATGTCCCTAAGCAATGATTTTGAATTAAGCTGTTAAAAATTTGTCTCTTTTGAGAGACTGACAAGTTCTCTGGTTTGCAGCACAAATTCACAGACTAGATATCCAGTAGAGTGCAATGCTGTGGGTGGGCGAAGACACCAATGGTCAGGGTAATCACTCAAAAGTTTTCACCAGCTTTGCTTATTGGCACGTACAAGAAAATAAGAGAGACTTCTCTATAGACCTTTTGCAAAGAATTTTGAGCAAGTATTGTTCCAAGTATGTTTTCTAGCTAGCAATTCCTTTCATCAGTACTGAAAAGGACTGATTTCTTACCTCATTTGTAAATTGTTTGGGAGGAAATGAAAGATGAATGGGAATAAACACATGAAGAAAGAGAAAGGTTAATTGCCACAGACTCACAGATTTACCTTTGTAACATGCCGTTCCTTTGGCTATTCCACTTTTTTCCAACTTTCCCCTTTGCTTCAGATTTCTTTATACCTCATGAAGTCTAGAATGGAAAAGAAAGAAAAGTAAAATGTTTCCTTTACATTATGCATTGATGGCTGAAATGTATTTATGAACTGAAGGGTCTCAATTTTCTGACCTTAGGTGTAGGAGTGCATGCCCAGCCCCAGTGGAATGCACACATCTGCAATTCATCTGTAAAACACGAGCTACCATACAGGTATGTATTTTTTATTTATTAAGGGTTTAGTATTGAGAGAGTGTGCATCTGCTCTTCCCTCAATAGTTGTCTTACATTTTTATTCTACTCTTCAGCATGTGATAGATGTCATGGAGGTTTTAATTACCAGCCAGAATGCTCTTGGCCTGTAGTAGCTCTTGTGGCTGCTGTGTTTGGAGGGTCTAAGGCAAGAAGAGCAGGTCCATTCTCTGTCAGTTCTTTTCCACGCAGTGTTGCTTAATAGATGGAGTAACTAGCAGTGCTTTTATGCAGATATATAGTTCCCAGGTTCATAGTGACATTTTTATTTTTTGATCACCACCAATTGAGGGTTATTTATCCACGTTTTATAAAGTGAATATGTATAATTTTGTCTGTTTTATTTTGTGGCTTTTTATTTTTGGAGAAACCTTAAGGCATTTTAGGTTTTGTTCCTTTATTGTCCAGGTATTCACAAACAATAGTGACCACATCAGATACGCATGCAGATGGCAGTGTAAACGACATATGCCCCAATCCTTTTGGTTCCAAGATCCCTATAGTTTTATATTTTGATCTTTCCAGAACTTGGAGCCTGCTCAGTTGTTTGTTTGAAAGCAATAGTAGTTTTCCTTCACTAAATTAAAAATAATGCTATCATGAAGTCCTAAGGAGACCTGAACTTCATATCTTGTGGTATTGGGCTAGATATAAAGTTTAGCTTCAGTTGTTTCTTAGAGTAATTGCAGTGATTCTAGCACCACCGTAGAATCCAGTCTACATCAGTATTGGCTAGATACTAGTTGTATCTATTAGTGAAACGTAGTCATATCACTGAGAGAAATCACAGAATCCATTCTCCAACTCAGCAGGACTGAATGCATATTAGTGAGTCTCAGACAATTACCTCCTTGAGAATTTAACTGATTGGATGTAAAAATTAATTAAATATTTATCCAAGTTTTGGGGAAACTTACTAGATGGAGCTCAGCTAGGAGTTTTCTTTTTTGTACAGTACCACCCTCTCATCCAGCACAGATCCATGTATTTCTGTGGTTAGAGAAAAAAAATCCAGATATTTGTTTTCCATATGGTTATATCAGTAGCTTGTGTGTACATGATGCTAGAGTTATAGCCTCTTGATGGAAGATTAGGCTTAGACAATAAAGTATTTGAAATGGTAGTTGAAATCTAGCAGTATGTTTAATGAAGGCCTTGGATTTATGCATGTATTATTGAGAGGTCTACAATAAACATCTAATGTTAAGCAGACTCGCTCAAGTGAAGAAAGAGGATACAGGAACAGGAGGGAGACAAGGGGGTCAGTCACATAACCGTCCCTATTTTTAAGCACAAAGACAGCGTGCATAACACTTTGGTGACTAAGAGTAAAAGTGGCTGAAACAAACTTAACTTTTAGTGAATGAAATTGTCTGAAATAAATTGTGATTTATGACGTGAAGTGTATATGACCTCTATATACACTGAGCTGTTCAGGTAGGTAGGATATTAACCATATATTGCAGCTTATTAATATCAGTCTCCCTCATATTCACCGATTTTCCAATATCATTTATTCAGCTGTATTATTATTTATGTATACCTTGGTTCATTCTTTATTTCTCTATTTTCAGGAATCATGTTTGTCTCTAGAAATTGGCACTGATAAGGTTATAACAGCTGGGAAATGAGCCTAATTTGAGCATATATATTCTGAACAGAAGCTCATACTAAATGACCTAAGTGTTACTAATGAAAATGCCATCAGGTGGTGATCTCTTTGCCTTTGCCCTGACATTTAGATGAGAGCAGTGACAGGACTGACACTCAGCTTCCAACATGCCAGTGTGCAATACAAGCCTTAAAATATGTGAAACACAAGACATTTGTGTTTGATTTTTTATTATGTCACCATTTACTGACCTTGTAAGTTTTCCATTAACAAAATGTTAATATTTTGTAAGTTTAGTCATGTACATTTAATCTGTTTTCAATACAAATAATTTACAAATTCTTGTAAAAACAAGGTAGAATTTATAAATCAGAAATGCGAGTAGTAAATGTAGACTGAATTGCACATCTCAAATAATGGCCAGAAAACCCCAGAAAATGTAAAGTCCTTTGATATTTTTATATCCTGATTCTATAGAAAATGAAACATGTCAAAGAAAAAGAGAGAAGGAAGAATTCTGAAATGTGAATAATAATGACAGTGCACTTTCCCTCAGATAAAAAAGCCCTTGTTGTTGGTTCTTGGTCTTTATTTTGAGATGGCTACAAGTGGCTCATCTCATTTAGTTTGAAAGAGAACTTATGTTTACGTTTCAGCTTCCAAGTCATGTTAGCTGTTTTTTGTATTATTGCATTTTTCCTTATTAATTGAAGGCACAGATACTCATTCCCATTTCAGCACATATTAAACCTCTGTTGGAGGATGATTCCCCACTGCATCACAGCTCAGAGAAGCAGGTGTTTGACTAATGTTCAGTGAAGATGAAAACACTTTTGTGACAGATGTTCAGAGAAGTAGAAAACATAATCATTATTGCTGGGTAATTATAAATTAATTGAGTTTTGCTTTAATTGTGCCTGACTTCGTAAGTGCTGGAAGATGGTAAACTGTAAGAAAAGTCCCGATTGTCATGGATGTCCACATCTCAACGGTCTGCTGCCTGTACTCCAGTGAATAGGGTCAGATACTTCAGAGAGTTTTAACACAGCAGTGAGGGTAACAGCAGCAATCTAACCACGGTCAAGTAAAATTCATCATGGCTTCATTAAACCTTCATTCAGTTTAAGCCTAGATTAACGTACCTGTACAACACTGCAGTCCTAATTGTAGACGCGCTTGAAAGAAACTACTGTCAAGCTGACTCTGCATTCAAGAGCTTGCTGGTTGCTCTTTTGGGAATACGTCTTGAAGACTAAAATTAACAGAAGATGCTTTTTTGTTTGATACTCCTAATAGCTGTCAAGCCTAATGAAAACTGTTTGGACCATCCAAATATGGTTACCTAATAGTGTTTAAATGCTAATTAAAGATGCGTATCATTTGTAATGGGGAGTTTACAGAGGTCACTTCATAATGCTACCCTTTTCTGCTGGCAAACTATTATATTCTAGAAATAATAGGCTAATTAACATATTATAACCATTTGGGAGGGTTTTGTTTGCTTTTTTTTTTTTTTTTTTCCTAGAAAGAAAAATGACATCTTAGCAGATGAAGTTGCTGAGCAACATTGTGTCCTATGAAGGAATCTTAACTCAATGGTCTGTTTGAAAACTGGAAAGTTCTCAAGTATGTTTACTTGTGACAACTGTCTCTATAGAAAATACATTTTAAGGGAAAGGTTAAGGCTATTTAATGGATTTTTAAATTTTTGCTTGAGTGGAATCTTTTGCCTTATTTGTAACTCATTGTCCTGTAACTTTTCCAAGGATAAAGCATAATAGAATAAAATGGTTTCTTTTTGTTTGTAATTTTTGACCTGTTATGCTTTGATGGTGGATCCCTTGTAAGATAAAACTTTTCAGCATGCTCAGTTATCCCTAATTCTAATTGCTCAGATGATTGCTATTTGAGTAACATTAATTATTATTATTCTGAGAACAATTTCTGCTGCAGAACAGAAAAACCCTNTTTTTTTTTGGTTTAGTTTGGTTTGAATGCAAAGGCTATTTCCCACTTTGCCAACATAGAAGGGATCTGACTTCTGAAACTATTTTTATCAAGTTTGTAAGTGTTTTTTTAACTTTTTATTGAAACCATGCAACTTTCCTGCAAAACACTGTTATACTACTTACCTGACAAGGGCAAGATTTCTGGAACATATTCCAGAAGGTTGACTGAGACTGGGTTTGAGTTTCTGATCATCGTATTCATCATTCAGACAGCTACTGAGAATGCTGGCATCTTCAGTCATCTTTGAAAGGATCAACAACATCATACCTTCTTGAATTTAAAATAGAAACTTGTTCTCTGAAACTTGCTCTCTTTCACCAGCTTCTGAGACCGGTGGCAAAGTTTGGGGCGAGGAAGACTTCCACTTGCTGGAGGAGAGGTAGGTTAGAGAATTAAACAAACGGGGCATATCACAAATCCATGAGAGGACCAAATGCTTATGGAGTTGGCTGATGTCATTGCAAGGTCACTTTTAATTGGTTTGGAGCAGTCATTGTGTTTAGGGGAGGTTCCTAAGAACTAGAAGAAAGCAAATATCATTCTTATCTTCAAGAAAGGCAGAAAGAGGATCTTGGGAGCTGCAAACTGGTCAGCCTTACATCAGCCCCTGGGAACCCGTTGAGCAAATAATCAGGGAAACCATTTCTAAACATATTAGGGACAAGAGGTGATTTGTAGTAGTTGGCATGCATTTATGAAAGGAATGTCATGCTTGACCAACAAGCCTTCTGTGAAAGGTTGGCTGGCTCACTAGGTGAGAGGAGAAATGTGAAAGTTGTTTATCTAGATCTTAGTAAGGCCTTTGACACAGTCTCTGAATTGCATGCTCTAGACAAAAACTTATGAAGTAACTATGACTAGAGAAATGGACAGTGAGGTGGACTGAAAATTAGCTAAACTGCCAGGGTCAAAAGGGTCAAAAGCAGTGTGAAGTCCAGCTGTAGGCCAGGCACTGGTGGCACACACAAAAGCCAGTACTAAGACCAATACTGTTAAACATCTTCATTGATGACTTGGATGATGGGGGCAGAGTACACCCTCAAGTTTGTAAGTGATCTAAAACTCGGGGGACAGGCTGACATAGAAGATGGTTGTGCTGCTATTGAAAGGGATCTCAATAGGCAAGAGAAATGGGTTGACAGGAATCTCATGGAGTTCAACAAGAAGTGCAAAGTCCTGCACCAGGGGAGGAAAAATCCCATGCACCAGCACAGGGCTGGGAACCAACTGGCTGGAAAAGAGATCAGCAAAAGAGCTGGGTTCCTGATGGACGGCAAGCTGAATACAAGTCATACAGTGATAAATGTCAGCAGCTCTGGCTGCATTAGGGAAAGCATTCCCAGCAGGTCAAGAAAAGTGATTATTCCCCTCTACTTGGCATTGGTGAGGGTACATCTGGAGTGCTGTGTTCAGTCCTGGGCTCAACGGTGCAAGGAAAACATGGACTTGGAGTGAGTGAAGGGAAGGGCTATGAAGATGACTAAGGAATTGAAAAATCTGCCATGCTGAATGAGCTGGGATTGTTCATCCTGGAGAAGACTCGGGAGATCTTATCAATGTGTATGAATAGGTGATGGAGCAGAGAAAAGGTGACTCTTCTCAGTGATGCCCAGTGGTAGGAAAAGAGGCAATGGACAGAAACTGAAACACAGGAAATTGCATTTGAATGTAAGACACGGCTTGTTTACCATGAGAATGGTCGAACACTGGAACAGGTTTCTCAGAGAGGCTGGCATCTTGGAGATACTAATGACAGATATGGACATGGCTGTGAGCAACCTGCTCCAGTTGATACTACTTTGAGCAAAGGGATTGGACTAGACTATCTTGAGAGGTCCCTTCCAACTTCAGTTACTCTGTGATTCTATCTACTAATCTACATATTGTGGCCTTGATCTTCTTATATTTAGAAATATCAATGCAGAATTCTGGGTTTGTTTTCCAATGAATCCATGTTATGTTGGGTCAATTTGTGGAGAAACAATTTTGGAGGTAAGAATTAGTGCCTTCGCTCTGATGAATTAGTTTAAGTAAGAAAGATTTGGTAGCCCAAATGCTACACTGAATTCCCCTTTGCAAAACTATTTTTTTCAATACTTGCTTTACATCTTTATGCTAACTCTGTTCCTCAGCTGTTGTGCAGCTGAGGAACTTTATTACTCTGTGGAGCTGCAGTGGTTTTTATGCTTACTGATACTGCTTACCACCAGAGTATTTCCCTGTCTACTGAACAAAATGTATTTGAGAGAAGAGATTTAAGCAGTTCTGGCATTTCATGTAGCATATCTTTTTTCCTCCCTGAGCATTTAAATCATTATCTAAAGCTAGAGTTTCTATGTAGACACATGGAGCTGCTTCTTTCCTTCCACTTCACAAATTTTTCTTTTTCAGTGATACTAACATACGCACTCATCTAGCTATTTTAGTCAGACTAAATGTCTCAGCACTGTCTTCTCCCTGTCTGCTTTCCGCTAAAACTTAAACTAATCAGGCAAAAGAAATAGAAAGCTCTTCAGCATACTTTTTAGTGTCTAAGCCATTTTCACTTAAACATATGACTTGGAATTTAATTTTATAAAATTCAAATATGCTTGTTTTTCCTGTCATAGGATCCAGAGCAATTTCCAGGAAGTATATGTAGAAAATGCAGAATGATCTTTTCAGTGGATAACAAAAGTAACAACATATTAATAAATGGCAATAATGGCATTTGCAAGATTGCTGAAGGGAGATGGAAAAGGCTTTGTGCGATACTCATGTGTGTTCATAGACATCATTGAATATAATCATGCACAATAGATACGTAATGAACAAATGTATACACTGTGTAAACAGTTTTATGCTCTGTGTTTCTTTGCATCTTCCACATGAGGATATCAAAGAGACTTACAAATATTAAATGAAAATAAAGTGCTTAAATTCTGCAGGATTTTTATTTTATATCTGAAAATCTCATATTCTGTTCACAAGATTTCACGTTAATCCTTTTTTTATTCTGTCATATAACAAAGAGGATAATCCTGGGCACTGTCATATGCAGATACTATATTTTCTGATGTATCAATGGGTGAAATCCTGGCTTCGTTAATGTCAACAGGAATAGGTTGATTGAAGCCAGGTTTTCACTTAAGTTCTTTTTCTGGATGTCCTTTCAGCTGTTTTGTTCATTATAATAATAAGAATTTTTCTGTTCTGTATCACAGTTGAAGTGTCAAAAATGCTTGCAACATTGCTTCTGATGTGCAACAAAGATCAACCTTTTCCAGGTAAATACCTCTAAGGAAAAATAAATATAGTTTAGTTTTCTTTGCTAAGCATCTTGTAATCAAAGATTATATGTAAGATTAGGCAACTTAAGCCTGCATGGGGATTTAAAATGCTGATTAAATACTGTTCTTCTGACAGTGTGTGCATATAGGACAGTCCCAGCAGTACATTTCAGCTGAGTGGACAGAGACTCTTTTCCAGCCCTAAGACTGAGAATGGGAATGCTTTGTGTGTCAGATTGATATGAGAAGTAAACTTCTTTAATCTTCTGATTTTAGTTTTTCTTGGATGACTGTCAATGTGCCATTCTTGAGATTGAGCATTATGATGTTAACCTTTAATCTTCTAATCCTCCTGATTTTTGTATCCATAACAAAATAAATAGCAGTCCTCTGAGCAAATGCCACATTCATCTAGGTTATTTAAACTGCATCAGCTTTGTTTTCAGCCTTTAGAGGATGTAAAGCATCTGTAGTAGCTGTAAAACAGGAGCTACAGGAGCCGGGTTGTTTTGTTTATATCTGAATTGATCCTCTTCCATTTGAGACACTATAAATGCGAAAATTTAATGATGTGTAGAAAGAACAGCATAAACATCATTACCTACCTGTATCTGATGCATCTGCTCTATTCTTGTTGCAAAACTGTTCAGGCTGGTCAGTCTTTTTCCTGAAGTAAACTACAAATTTTCAGTCAGTTGAAGAAAAGCCAGAAAGTAATAATGTTGATTCCAACAGCCTGGATTTTAGACAAAGACTCTGGTAAGTACCCACAATGGTGTGGTAGTGTCAAAGTATTTTTGACCTTCTCAGTTTAATTGTCTTGAAAGTTGCTAGTATTCTAGTTTTGTTACTAAATCATTCCCCTTCCAGTGTTCATAATGTAAATGTTTTCTGGGTCATGTAGTTGAAAAAATTAGAGATTGCATGATGTGATAATACAGGAAGGACCTTGATATGAAGCAAAGGAATGATTAGGTAACATCTGATTACTTTTCTTCTCTTTTGATTATTACTATTACCTTTCTTCTTAAAAATATAAGTAGTGGACTGTTCTACCTGGGGAAAGCTTTCTTAAGGAATAAGGCAATAACCAAGGCCATGTTAAACAGATATATCTTAAAATGTGGGAGAGTATGGAAAACTAGATTTAATGCAGCTCAGGATACTGTCAATCTTTGATTCAAGGACACATTGACATCCTGGTCTCTAAACTGGAGAGACACAGATTTGATGGATCAGGAACTGGCTGAATGGCCTCACTCAAAGGGTTGTTTGTGGTCAACGGTTCGATGTTCAAGTGGAAGCCAGTGATGAGTGGCATTCCTCAGGGGTCTGTACTGGGACCAGTGCTGTTTAACATCTTTGTGGAGACATGGACAGTGGGATTGAGTGCACCCTCAGCAAATTTGCTGAAAACACCAAACTGTGATGTGGTTGACACACTGGAGGGAAGGGATGCAATCCAGAGGTACCTGGACAGAGTTGAGGGGTAGGCCCATGTGAATCTCATGGAGCTCAACCAAGCCAAGTGCAAGGTCCTGCTGCTGGGACATGGTAATCCCAGGCAGAAATACAGGCTGGGCAGAGAATGGACTGAGAGCGGCCCTGAGGAGAAGGAATTTGGGGTGCTGGTTGATGAGAAGCTTATCCCCTCCAGGGACAGGGCATCCACAACTTCCCTGGGCAACCTGTTCCAGTGCCTCACAGGCCCACTGGTCAAGCCTGTCTAGGACCCTCTGGCATCCCTTCCCTCCAGTGTGTCAACCACACCACACAGCTTGGTGTCATTGGCAAACTTTCTGGCAAACTCAATTCCGCTGCCTCTGTTGCTGACAAAGATGTTAAACAGCGCCAGTCTCAGTACTGAGCTCTGAAGAACACCACTCATCACTAGTCTCCACTTGGACATTGAGTCTATATTCATCCCGGGTTACCTGTCCCTGTTTCTACCATCTCTAAGCTTCCTTTCTGAGTTTTGTCAGGAGCTTCGTGTTAATCTATGCAGGCCCAGCTCTGACACACACCCTCCCCCCATGGCCCAACTCAAGTAGAGAAAAAAGAAGACCAATCTATAAGTCAATCTAGAAATCAGTTCTTCAAAGATTTCATCATAAAGACTATGGAGAAGAAAGAGAGAGAAGTAGTATCCATTGGCAGAGTTTCTGGGATCCCTCTGCCCAAGGTCCCAGAGGGCCACCAGAATGGGTAGGGTCTGTAGTGTTTCATTTAGCTGTTGGGAAATTAAAAGCACACAGTTCTGCGCAATAAAATTTCTGACAGTCTTGGTCTAGCCTTATGGTTGAGTAAGCATAAAATTTGTTCACAGTTTCATTTGTGAAGAGTAACAAAACATGTTTGAGAGACAGCAAAGTTGTAGCTATATAGTTCCTTAAGGTCTACAAAGCAAACAGAAGAGAATTTGTGGTGTGTTTGATTTATTGATTTTAATCTACAGTGAATTGACAGAACGCTTTTGTCCTGCAGTGCACCTGTTAAAGAAAATATAATTGCAGAGAAGTACATGCAATAGTTCCTGGAAATCTGGTTTCCTTCTGGTGTTTCATCTTGGCAGAGGTGCTAAATGGTTATCCCTTTCTTCAGATGGTTCTTACACTGTAAAATATGACCTGCTTTTACTCTACTACATAACCCAGGAAAACTGCCCATGCACTAGCAGAAACAAAATAGATGACATTTTCTGAAATACTGGAATTTATCAGAGCTACTTATCTGACATGTTATTTGTGTGTGCCATAAAGATTTGAATTGGCATGAGTTTTGTGACTTCACCTTTCTCCTTTCTACACATCAAATAAAATTTCTGTTGGAAATGAGCAGACAGTATGAATTGATACTGATGCTTTATTAATCTTTAAAGTGATAAGATACGGGATTATTTTTATTTAAATGGGGCAACTGGATTCTCTAACTGAAGGCGTTGCAAGCTAATTAGAATCACACCAGTAATTCTGCAGAGGGCAATGACTGTAATAAGGAAAATTGTGGGAGTGGAAAAATTCTAAACAATACCGTTAGGGTTCTTTTAACCAGGACCCAGTTAATGATATGGAACGAGGACAAAAATAGATTTTTACTTTAGACTTAGGAAAATCCAAAGCTGGACTAAAAATAGCATATGCACCCACACGGTGATACTGGGTCTGAGATGCTGATATAACTATTTAATAAATAAGCCATTTTAGAAATAAAAAATAACAGTACACCAAATATATTCTTTGGAGTTTCAGTTGAGGGAGCTAGCTTCTTTTTCTAACTAATTCAACCATGTTTCTTATTCATTAATACTTTGGGATTTGTAGATGAATGAATGTAGGCATAATAACTTAGAGGAGTTGGCTCATTCGAATTTCTAAATGAGATTGTATGTGTTGTTTATTGTCCTCTAAAGATCAAATGAATCTAATGACATGAGTCTGAATGATGACAGAATATCACTCTTGCACTGTTGAAGACTGTTATTATTTAAAAAATATTCAAGGAAAAAATCATTAGTGCACATCTAGAGAGTGCCACACAAGCATCCTTCAGTGAAAAATTACTTCCACTTTCAATACGTCTTGAAAGGCTTTATTAAAGCATAATACAGAATTCTCTGAGAAAATTCACTGACATGCGCCAGAGGGCAGTTTAATGAAGACTGGATAGCCATGCCACTCACCTGTTTTCTGTACTGACAATTTGGTGGAGTTTCAAGAAATTGCTGAATGAGTCTGTAATTTTTCATTGCTAGAAGTACAGAGTCTTGGACTTTCCTTGACTTCCTGTTCAATATAAAGGGTAACATGAGAAAAGCAGTCTCAACTGCGGTGACACTTGTAGCACTTCTTGCTGTAATATCACTGTAGCTGTCACGTTTGTCACCTGACATGGCAATTTTGTCTGTCTCAAGGAGGAGACAGGTTTACTGTAGAGTATTGTTGCTCCACATTCACAGCTACTTAGCTAGAGTTAGAAAGATTATTATAGAAAATTGCAAATAATTACCAAATTGGCACATAGAATATTGTGATCAAAACTGATATATCTCTTATTAGTTTTCTGAGCTCTTAAATAGTTAATGAATCTGTGATGGGTAGAAGAGTTACTCTAGGAAAACACTTCTGATGCTGTGGTCGGTTGTATCAAAATATATTCTATTTCAAAGAAAAAAGAAAAAGGCCGAAGGTCTTGCAAGTTTCAGTGCTGCTTGTTTTTCAACTTTTCAGAGGTGTCTCTGGTAAAATTCTATGAAAACATTAATTTCCCTCCCACAGAAGCACTGTGTCCCTTTCTTGCATTTAAGCAGCTCTTCTTAGTTCAGTTGTTGATGGAAGGGTCCTTTTACATCTGTCCTAGTTAGTGACTAGCACTTGGTGGTTACAATCCATAGCAAAGAAAGATACTGCTGGTTCTGCTTGTCAGACTATCAAGATCAGGCATCTTCAGTCCTGCTGCACAGTGCAGAATGTCTCAGTATCATCATCTGGCTGTCATGGCAAAAAGCTTGTCTGAGGCACAAGCTTTATCTCTGGTAGCTGGTCTTGGAAATGTTTTGACAAATGAGCAGCTCATGTCTGCCTACTACCTCTGAGTGTTTATAGGGTTGTTACTGAAACAGAAACAGCAGTAACTATCCAGGTCTCAACTTAATTTATGTAGTGATTATCAGGTGATAGAGATGAACAGGTTTTTAAATAGAAATATCTGGGAAGAGATAGTTGATGAAACCTCTCTGCTGTATAGTTAATGAGACTCCTCGGAGTATCTTATGGCAGTTTAAAATACTGAGAATGACAAATATAAGACGTACCTCTAAATCCATTGGTTAGAGGTCTCATCCTCATTTCTTCTGACTTAGAGATGTGATGGCTTGTTGAATATTCTAAATAGAATGACCTGAGGAGAGTTATAACATGTATCCTACTACACATCATTGTGTTGCAAAACACCCAAAATTGGAATGAAGGGCTGCCATAGACATCTAAGTAGAGATTCCAGGAGGAAGTGGAGTCTAAGCTCCCTTCTCAATTTAGCTGCGGTTCCTCTCTGCATCTACATTACTGGCATACTTCCATATCTTTATTTCAAAGCACAAAGTCAACAGTGTCAGCAATTTCTTCATACTCCAGAGGTGCAGATCATTTACTGGAACCACTACTTCAGCAACATTTTTGAGTGGCTTTGCTTTTCTACTGGGTTTCCATTTTTGTGTGAACCTCTTTGTGGAGCTTTTCTGCATGATTCTTGTCACCCATCTTTTTATTTTACTACTGCTACCTTTTTTTNNNTTTTTTTTTAAGAGGGGAAGAAGATCCTGATAGCCCCAGCTTTCTTAAAAGGTTTGTTTGAGGTGAAAATACCCAGATTATTTGCTAAAGATATCCCAGTGGTCCAAAATCAGGCAGATAATAGAAATTGCTTTTGTAATTCAGTTCTACAGTGTGAAATCAGGTATGGCTCCCTTGAAAAGTGGGAGATTCTGTCTGGAAACAGATGCAAACTGATGCAACCTTAGATACAGACTTTTAGAAAAAATATGAATGGAATGGAACAGAATAGGATAGAATAGAATAGAATAGAATAGAATAGAATAGAATAGAATAGAATAGAATAGAATAGAATAGAATAGAATAGAATAGAATAGAATAGAATAATTTCAGTTGGAAAGGACCCACAATGATACTTGTTTTGGCCAAACTCAAGTCATCATTGCCTACAGGCTGGTGTAGAGTCTGCCAAAGGTTTTGTCTTCTAATTTAAGAACTAATTATGTATACCCCCAACTACAAATTCCAAAAAAGAACTGGCTTCCTTATTGCAACTTTCCAGAAAAGCTGGCATCTTTCATTCCTTAGGCACAGGAAATTCATAACAATTTTCCTCCAAGGTTTTTAAGAGTCTGACTCCTGAATCTGGAGGATTTTTCTACTTTCTTTTCAGGATTGTCTGTGGTTTGGTGCAACTGGGTTTTATCCTCACTTCACCATCTATGTTGAACTTGTCCTTTGATGGGGAGTGGTTGTAACTGAATACAGTATAGGAAATTCAAACTGAATTATAGCACATTCTTCTCACCGTAGAGCAGAGTGAGAAGCTTTCATCACACAGACCAAATCTGTCATACCAGAGCAATTAATCTGGCTTCCCCCCACCAATCTCCTTCTTAGAGGCCCCTCAGAAGACAAGAGTCAATGGGCTGGCTATCGGTAGAATAACATGTGCTAGCACTTGTCACCCTGTTCCTCAGTAAACTTGCTCTCTCTACTCCTCCCGTCCCCATTGCACAACTGATGGGTGACATGACAGCCATCCTACTACTGCTGTTCAGGTGATGGGTGCAGATTTGGCTGTGTGAAGACTGGTTGTCAAGTCATGACAGAGGAACACTCCATGCACCATTAGATGTGTGCCTGTTACATGATTAACATGGCATATTCTCCATTATGTGATCAATGGGGAATACACTCATATTTTTAGTATAGTTGTGATGTAACTTCAGCTATGTAGGAGAGGATGGATGAGGAGATCTGTCCCCATGTGTTTCCATCAAAGCCTGTGTGGTTTGCCTGCTCCAAAAATATTTCACCCTATTGTAGAATATGAGCTCTGCAGAAATTGTTTTCTTCTTGTATTTACTAAGAGATCTATAGAAAGCAGCTTAGAAGAAGCAAATTGATTACTGTTCCTCTCAGCTCAGCCAGAGAGATGGCATCTAGTTCAATTCTTGTGTACAGAGCTTGTCTCAGGTCAATGTATACAGAAATTAAAGCTACCAAATAGGACAGATGATATTTTTTTGTGTGTGTGTGTGTGTGCTCTGTTGCGTGCTGTGTCCCTTCAAGAAGTAGCTGGAAAAGGAGAGCCCTTGGAAAGGACAGCAGGGGCTGGTTGCAGCTTTGGAGAGCTGTGGGGCCTGTTTGGTGAAGAAGGTCGCAGGGCTGGTAGGTCTTGCAAGAGGAGAGTCACAGGGTCAGAACCTGCTCAGAGCAGCACTCAGCAGGACCCAGAGATAACCAGATGAACTTCCCTGGGATTAGAGGAGACTGACAAAGTTCAGAAAGCCCAAGCCATGCCTACAAGCAAGGATTTATCTCCAAGGACCCAATGGGCAGAGGAGAGAGCTGTTTATGAAACAGTTTTATTTTCATTTTGTTTGATGTAGTCGCTTTGAATTTTTTACATTTTAAAAGCTCAGTTACTTATATTTTTTTATATATAATCTCTCCTTTCTTCAGTTTAAAAGTCTTTTGTCTTCTTAGGTTATCTTGCTATAGAAAAAGGTAAATACAGATAAAAGTGCTAACTAATACTAGCTTCCTACAAATGAATAATTTCTGGGCATTTATTATTTTTGTGGTTTCTGTCTGTAAAGGCACCCTCAGCTGATCTGAAGTGTGACCTTCTCTTGGTTTTGGCATGGTGGTGAAACTAACTAACTTCTTGAAGTTAAACCTTTGCTTTGCATCTTCCACTGTCTTAGTGCCTCCTTCTACACTAACATGGTCTTGTTTCAATGACTTCTACAGAAAATGAGTACTTTTTTCCTTTTCTGGCCGCTGTATTTTCCTTAGCTCGTGTTCTGATTATGTGCTTAAATCTGTAAAGCATTTGATGAGTTTGAAATGTTTGAAATATGCCATTATTCTTTTCTTTGTTGTGCAAATAAGAAGAGACCTAAGGAATATGGTTGACTTTGGCCAATTGTGGGCAACTGGGTTCTTCCTGCAATTCACAAAGTCTGCTAGAATGGGGGGATTGTGAGAGGAAATGGATCCTAGTGTCTTGGGAGTAGATTTCTGAGCTGTTTGTGGGACTAGATAAGTATTTATATTGCCATGTAGGAAGAAGATGGATTTTTTTCCCCCATCGTATTCCAATTCTTGCTGCTCAGCTCTGGGTTTTCTCACACCTGCTCATAGCATTCATAGACTTGCAAAATCACACACAGGTGAGACAATCTTAATGAAAAATTAATAGTATTTTTTTTAGATTTTGACATTATTTAGGGCTTTAGGGAATGTGGTATAGTCACTTGTTATGCAGAAGTGCATCTTATCAGCAGATGCCCTTGCCATGTTCAGCAAATGATACTTCTATTCTTTCACTGGCAGGTGGTCTCAGAACTACAAGTGTGAGCGCATCTGGCCCTAGTGCTTGGAGACCTCATCAACATAAAGACTGCCATTTCTGATTACTAACAAATCAGAATGTGCAGCAGGAGGATCCTTCCAGTCCTGTCTTTTGAGTCATGTGCTACTCTTGAGCTGTAGCAACATGTAATTAGCCAGTTAGTGTTGTTCTCTGCAAAGATCCCTTCAAAGAACCTTTGAAGAAGGGCTCTGTCTCATCTTTAAGTGTGTTCTTGCTGGGCTTTTCTAATCTAAAAAAAATATGGCAGGAAGATAGAGAATTAGAGCTATAGGACACCTAGATAAGGACACAAAATATCAAGAGCAAATTATCAGTGTTGCCTGTTCATTCACAGAAGTAGGACAATATGAAGAGACAATGTTTCACAGTCATTGTCATTCTTAAGGTTGAAAAACCTCAAGCCAAGGCTATGAAAGGCCCATCCAAATGTTAGATCATAACCTCCACTGTAAGAAGAACCTAGAAGACATTATGAGGTCTTGACAACTACTGTCCTTGTCTGTCATGGCCAAGGGCTTACTGCTTGTGAATATATGGATGTGAAAGAGTGGTCATAAAAGAATGAATGAGTTAAATCTGTGAGAGAAGGACTAAGTGAGCAAAATTAGTCTGGACTGAAATAAATTCCCTTCCTTTATGTTCTTTCCCTGAGTTAGCCACATACTTGTACAACACCAGCAATCATAAGTTTCCAAAACTGCATTGCTTGTGGTTCTGTGTAGCATTTAATTTTCATTGTTTACTATGTTTCTCAGTTTGAACATAGTATTAGACTGTAGTGTCAAATCCACAGTTCTCAGTTTGCTTTTGGGTTAAATACTGATGTAAAGTAGATCTGTTCTGCCACAGCCTTAGGATGGAATCATGAATTGGGAAACAAGGGTGTTTACATCCAAACCACTGTCCTCGGCTGATGGATTTCCCCACAGCACAGTTGGAAGGATGCCGTTGAGGTGCTCAACACTGGCTTTATGAAATGCCATGTGCTCTTTACAGTGTCACAGACCCCTCTGTGCCAATGGGAATGGTGCCTGCTATGAGCCATTAATACTGAGGTCACCATCTGCTTGTTTCTGCTTCTGGGTGAAGGCAAGGGCTGTCTTTTTTTCACATGAAGTGGATCTGTAGCCAATGTTTGCTTTTTAATATCTTTATTAAAGGAAGAAAAAGAACTTGCGCAAATGAATTCATTATCCTAGAGGCTTTGTCCCATTAGTGACACAGGAAAAGCTGTTGACTGCAATCCTGAAACTAATAGTGGAAGTTTATAGCATTTGTAAAGGTGACAGCCCAAACTCTTCCTCTGCATTACAGCTCTGTGAATGTGCTGATGTGGTTTTGCACAGAAATGTATTGCCCTCAGAATGATGGTATTTAACCCTCTGATAAGAAATTATGTTCTATGCAATTTGTAAGTTTCACTGATTTTTTTTTAACCAGCTGCTAGCTTTTTATTATATTAAAAATATTAGACAAGTTGGAATCATCTGCTTCCTACAGAATCCGCAGTTTCTCATTTTCTTTTTGATGTTTGTCATCATATTACTGAAGAGGATAAGCTGAGAACAGAAACGTGTTCCCTATTACAAGGGCCATTCTAAGTAAAAGAAAAAAGATGGATGTTGAAGAGAGGGAAGTTCAGGAGATGAGAAGGATTTAGTAGGCTACATTAGAATTAGTAGCTAAATTCCAGTGAAGAATTCTGCAGCATAACAAAAATGAAAAAAGTTTCAGGGAAGATTTTTCAGACATTTAAAAAAAGGCTCCTCTCAAGCATTAGAGGAAACATGAAAGAAAGTATAATTGACATCATTAAGTAGGTGTTAATCTTTTAATAATGAATAAATGATAAGTAAGTTTCATTAATAGAGTTATGACTTGTATTAAGGTTAAGATAGCTGAGGTGTAATTTTCAGGTACCACGGATTATAGCCAGAAGTTCTTAGTAAAAAGAGAGTAGCCAAAGTACCATGGCACACTGTGGCATTTTCTACCTGCATTGAGAGCAGAAAGATCCATTTATTGCCTCTGAAGGCTGTGTTGGGTAGAGAGGAAACACCGATTTGCTTTGGAACTAGTATCCATAGTGCTTGTTACTTTGCTTTTCTAACTCTGTCTTATCACTGCACAGCACAGCTCTGGCAGCTAGCACACTCAGACCATGATCTTTATTTTTAATCAAAATAGCTTTTTTATTATTTATTTATTTTTATTTTTTAAACAGAGGATCCTAGCTTGTAGATTTGTAAAGAGCCATACCAGATCCCCATTTCTTCTGTTTTTTCATTTGATACTGCAGATGTGTTTCATGTACATGAAAAGATAGTTCAGTACATTGTTCAAGGTAGTTTTCAGATTTATTTAGCAGAATGAGGGTTATCAGGGAATAATGTGTGCTTTTATTGGTAGACTGAGCACTTTTAATATAGGTAGCAAGACACAGTAAACATACAAGTCCCTCATACATTTTCTCTTCTTGCTTTCCAAATTGAATTGGCGGCATAACATCTTTCTTCTGTAACAGACTGTTACATTTAACTCTGAGCACTGCTTTGAGATACGTTTTGTATGAAAGATCTTTCACAGAATAACGTTGCTGTATTTTTGCACTGTCAGGTCCAAGAAGCAAATGTAGACCCAGGAGATATATCACAGAGGTTGCTTGAGGTGAGAGCTGCATAAGGTAAATAGCAGATCCAGTGTTCAGTCACTCAGATGAAAAAACACTGGATGCCTGGGACAAAAAACAGGGAAACGTGTTTTTCTTTTGACTGTTCTGAGTTGCCCCCCCCTGCCCCCAGCGTTAACCTAATCTTTCCTTCTGCAGTTTTTGGTTAAGAACTGTCTAGTTTTAATGTGTCTCATACTGCTTTTCAGATAAATGTTTATTGGCTCATTACAGGAAAATTTAAAGTAAAAGCAATGTTGGGGATTATGCACTATTTCCATCATGTTCTAAAGCTGCTTAAATGATCAACAAAGAAATTCAGCTTTTGAACATTGTCATGAAACAACTAAATGTTTCCTCTAATGAGTTGTCTGGGAATCCCAGATAAATAACGCCAGGGATGTAACACATTATTCTGTGTGGGCTATTTGCTATTTGTTTAGTCAGATAAAACTGAGTGGCTTAAACATGTGTAACTGTGAAACCAAGAGTCCATCAAATCTGACTATTTTTACTGTTTTCCAGATGTCACTTTCAGAAATGTAGTACCTGATGATTCCTGATCATTGCTAGCTGAGTTCAACGGAAAGATTTTTATTGGTATTCGACAGAGCTGCATTATGCCTTTTGTGCCAACAGAAATTCTGTTTAAGATGAATGCAGCACAGCATACTAAAGCTCAGTACATTCCAGTTTTGTGTCTGGCTGGAGAGCAGGGCTGTTCCTACCTTAAATTAGAGCAGCTGGGGTTTCTGCTTGTATAAAAGCTGGGTTCTTGTTTGTTTGCCAAGTCCCAGCTGACACCAAGGAGTAGAGGACTGTCAGAGAGACCGTTACAAGTCACCAGTCCTTGAAACATAACTACATTGCACCATTTTTCTCTCAAATACAGGAACTAATATGAAAAATTAAGTCTCTGTTGCATATGTTTACCTGATGTCCCTGATGTTTTTTTCACCTTTTGTTTTTTTTTTGTTGTTGTGTGTATCACCTTGTGGCCATATGGTTGCCAAGGGCTTCTGATATCAGTAGCAGTAATGATAGGACTTATGGTCTTGTATTTTCAGAATCACAGAATGGTTGGAATAGAGCCCTGGAGATCATCTGATCCAACCCCCTTGCTCAAGCAAAGCCACTTAAAGCCAGTTGCTCAGGAAGTCCAGAAGTCTTTTGAATATCACCAAGAATGGTGAGTCCACAACCTCTCTAAGTAACCTGTGCCAGTGCTAAGCCACCTTCACAGTAAAGAACTGTTTCCTTATGTTCAGACATAGCCTACTGTGTTTCAGTTTCTGCACCATTGCTTCATCTCCTTTGTACTCTCCCTTGTGGTATTTATATAGATTAATAATACACTCTTTCCCCGCTCCCAGTCCTTGTCTTCTCTAAGCTAAACAATCCTAGATATCTCAGTTTGTCCTCAGAGGAGAGCTGCTGCAGTGCCTTAATCATCTCCTTGGCCCTTTGTTGGACGCCACAGTAGGAGTTCAAGTCTGTCTTGTACTGTGGAGACCAGAACTGGACACAGTACTCCAAGCATGGCCTCACCAGTGCCAAATAGAGGGGAAGGATTACCTCTCTTGACCTACTGGCAATGCTTTGTCTAGTGCAGCCCAGGATACCATTAACCACCTTTGCTTGCAAGGGCATATTGCTGGCTCATGTTTGACTTGGTGTCTGCCAGGACCACTGGTACTTTTCTGTGAAACTTTTTTCCAGCAGGTTGGCCCTCAGGATTTGTTGGTGCCTGGGGTTCTTCCTCCCCAGGTGTGGGACTTGGCACTTCCCCCTGTTGAACTCCATGATCCTGTCAGCCCATTTGTCCAGCTTATTGAGGTCCTTCTGAATGGCTGCACAATGCTCTTGGTTACCGGCCATTCCTCCTGGTTTTGTGTTGTCAGCAAATTTCCTGAGGGTGCACTCCACCCCATCATCCAGATCATTAATGAAGATATTAAACAGTTTTGGACCCAGTATTGATCCCTGGAGTGCACCAGTAGTTACTGGCCTCAAACCAGACTATGTGCTGCTGATCACCAACCTCTGTGCCTGGCCATTCAGCCAATTTTCAGTACACCTCAGTTTTGGTTCACCTCAATTTGCTTCAGATTTTCTTCATGCTGAATTTGGTTTATCACTCAAATCTGAGTGGAGTTGAGGCAGTCATATCTCAAGAGAAACAGTTTGGTCTGCACATATTTAATGTTAGACCCATAGTGTTTAGGTAATGCAAATAAATGTTTGGATCTGTCCCTTTATCACTTTATGCAAATTCCTGTAAGATTTTCCTTTTAGATAACTGCTGGTAGGATATAAGATGCTGATGCTTTATATTCTATTTTCTTTCTTCCCCTGCATACTTTCCTACTGAGTAGTATTGGATTTAGCTATCTTTTCTGTTTGCTGCAGTAATAGGGGAAGTACTTGTAAGCCTCCATGCTGGTACTTTCATTACCACCTAAAGAGATGAGAAAGTAAGCTTCTGCTACTCATGCTGTACTTAGCTTCTATAAGAGTTCATGCTACATATGGACAACTGGATATTTTAAGAGGTCCCCAAATCATTGAATTTTGGCCACTTAGAAATTATCAGGTGGCCTGCTTGCCCAAGGTCTGAAGAGAAGATGTTTCTCTTCAGCAATACGTTGCATTCAGAATAATGTCCTCTTGCTTATTCCAGAAGTATGGACTAAGTTCTATACTTGGTGGATTGCAGTGTCCTTTCACCTGAACTTTTGGGTTTCTGCATCAGGATGCAATTAGATAGCATGAATTATGCTGTAATACAGAAGTGTAAGTTTTGCCAAACAAAATCTGGAACCACCAATGTCCTGTAGTTGTGCTTTGCAAATTAACAGAGACTTCTGATGATGGAATTCTAGTAGGGTAATTTTCAGTCTACTAAAGTGAATTAAAAAATGATGTAACCTATCTCTAAAATAGGAACGTGATTTGGTCTTTGGAGGAGATTAAAGAATAGTCATGTAGTTTTATTTTGTTCCTAAACCTTTAATTTTCAATATCTCTTTTACAGATAAATGCTTCGATGTGACAGGTATTGTCACTGAGAGAACATCTTTTTTTCTGAGAAGTTGCTTTTATTTTTATTTATTTTCTCCCACCCCTCATGTTTCCAGCCAGAGCACAGAAAAGCTTACTTTACATTGCCAAAAATCTAAGATTTATCAAAATATTAATGTTTCTGGGTGCACCATCAACCCTTTGAATCTTTCAAGGTTTTTTGACAGTTTATAATGTATCTCAGTCATTAGATTGTGCAGGCTGTATTCTTAAGCTTTGTAATGTAAGGGTCTCAATGGAAACACCACAACTAACATGACAGTACTTATTTTTAAACCAACCTTTTGTCAACCAAAAAACTCTTAGAGCTGCTAGTTTTGCTTGTTGGCTGTTGTGCCTCTTGTCCCAGGGGAAACCATCTCTGGCTGACTGTGCTGTGACACTGACAGCTTTTTGCTGCAGGGGATCTTCACATTTTCTCCAAGTAGAGACAGCAATATGATGTCATTTATCTGTTTTGAGGAAAACACACAAAAAAAAGTGGAAAGGCAAACACAAAAAAGTGGAACTGTGGGGCTCTCAGGATTAACAAATTATCTGCTAGGTGCCTCTATTCTATTCCGGGCTCTCTCATTGTCTTAATCTATTGTGAACTAGTAAATTAAACTTGTTCTGTGATTGCAACACCCTGTATAAAGTGGGAATAATAATGCTTAGCACCACAAAGGGGCAGTGTAATTCTTTGCTAATTAATATTTATAAAGTGCCAGATTCTCCATTGCTCTGCACCTTTGCAGTCATTTACATTTGTGCTACATTAAGAAAAAGTGGCTAAGAATTGTATTTTATATTGTATTTTTTACCCACTCTCTGCCAGTGTGAAGGGCTGTACAAGGATTACAGGAAAGGAGAATTTGTCTGAATTAATTTTCAAGATACTTCTGCCTGTAGGCACAGACCTACTAATTCAAGTGTGAAAGCACCTGTCTTAATTAAGGTACAAACTTGTAGGACACTACTTCACGGCAAACCACTTGTGTGAATGTTCTTACATCCTAAGGTAGCTTACCTGCCAGTGAAAAACTGTTACAGTGTATTTTATATACTGGGAAAGTGTAAAAATTAATACACTATCTTAACTTGCAAGAACACCTCCCTATCTTCAGATATTTCACTTACCTTAGTGACCACATGTTTTTGCTTCTCTTGCTGCAATATTGTAGCAAGTGGTTTAGGGATAATGAGGAACAAGGCAGTTCAATGATCCAAAAGAAGTCAAAACTTTTGGGGTTTGGTCCTTCACCTGCTTTCTCCTCTGTAGGAGAGAAGCCTTTTGATGTGAGCACACCAATGATGTTTACATTCTGGAGATCTTCCAGGTGTCTCTGACAGGTTAATAGAATGACTTCACTGTCATGGTTCTCGGTTAAACTGCCTGGAAAACAGCAAGACAAACTGCCATCTTAATTAACTGATAACGGGAGACCTGGCCACCCAGGATATGGGCAAGGCTGAGGTACTGAATGTCTTCTTTGCCTCATTCTTCACTGGCAAGGGCTCTAGCTGCACTGCTCAAGTCACAGAAGGCAAAATTCTACGAAAAGCAGGGGCTCTGAGAATGGAGAACTGACCACAGTAGGAGAAGATGAGGTTCGAGACCACCTGAGGAACCTGAAGGTGCATAAGTCCATGGGACCTGATGAAATCCATCCATGGGTCCTGAGGGAGCTGGCAGACCAAGGCAAGACGCTTTCCATTATATTTGAGAAATAGTGGCAATCTGCTGAAATTCCTGCCAATTGGAAAAAGGGGAACATAACCCCGATATTCAAAAAAGGGAAAAAAGAGGACCCAGGAAACTACAGGCCAGTCAGTCTCACCTCTGTGCTTGCCAAGATCATGGAGCAGATTCTCCTGCAATCTTTGCTAAGACACATGGAAAATAGGGAGGTGATTGGAGACAGCCAACATGGCTTCAACAAGGGCAAATCCTGCCGGACAGATTTGATGACCTTCTATGATACTGCCACAAACTTGGTGGATAAAGGCAGGGAAATGGATGTCATCTACCTGGACTCATGCAAAGCATTCGACACTGTCCCACATGACATCCTAGTCTCCAAATTGGAAAGTCATGGGTTTGATAGATGGACCACTTGGTGGATAAGGAACTGGCTGGATGGCTGCACTCAAAGGGTTGTGGTCAATGGTCAATATGGTCAATGTCCAAGTGGTGGACAGTGATGAGTGGTGTCCCACAAGGGTCAGTACTGGGATCTGTGCTATTTAACATCTTTGTCAGAGACATGGACAGTGGGATTGAATGCACCCTCAGCAAGTTTGCCAATGACACCAAAATTGGTGGCACAGTCAACACACTGGAGGGAAGGGATGCCATCCAGANTGCACTTGTGAGACCCCACCTGGAGTCCTGTGTCCAGCTCTGGAGTCCTCTAACAGAGAAAGGACATAAAACTGTTAGAACAGGTCCAGCGGAGGGCCAGGAAGTTGATTAGAGGTCTGGAGCACCTCTCCTATGAGGACAGGCTGAGAGAGCTGGGGCTGTTCATCCTGGAGAAGAGAAGGCTCCAGGGAGACCTTATAGCAGCCTTCCAGTATCTGAAGGGAGCCTACAGGAGAGCAGGAGAGGGACTCTTTGTCAGGAAACGTAGTGACAGGACAAGGGGTAACGTTTTTAAAGTCGAAGAGGGGACCTTTAGATTAAGTATTAGGAAGAAGTTCTTTCCTGTGAGGGTGGTGAGACACTGGAACAGGTTGCCCAGAGAAGTTGTGGATGCCCCATCCCCGGAAGTATTTAAGGCCAGGCTTGATGGGGCTTTGAGCAACCTGCTGTAGTGGGAGCTGTCGCTGTCCATGGCAGGGGGGTTGGACCTTGATGACCTTCAAGGTCCCTTCCAACTCTCACCATTCTATGATTCTATGAAAGTGAACAGAGTAATCAGGTAACAGAAAAATCATGACGTTAGCACAGTGAGAAGATGTATTTTTTGTCATTTGGCAAGAAGATCTTTGTAGAACTTTTTGGAATGCTGAGGCTAATCAATGCCTCTTTGCCATGCCTAGCCCAGCTTTTCTTGCAACTATAAATATAAATATAAAACTTCTTTTGAAATCTTTCTACATGACATATTCTAGGCTATGAGGGAATAAATAAGGAGTGCCAATACTTTTGGTATTAGGAAATGTATTACTTACTTGGTTGTTCCTCTACTGTTCTTGTAGTCTGAAGGGAGAAAGTCATTGCAGCTTTATTCTTGCTCAGTTCAGGCTTTGTTTGAAAAATTACGGAAATAAGAATATTTTTTTTCAAGTTTTGTCCACTTGTCTTCAACACTTTGCTTTGCATGCAGCAGGGGCCAGAATCATATATATGTTAATCACAAAGTTGCTTTAGTGCACATTCTCATTGCCTCTTGATTATGGGTCTGCCACCAAAGAGCCTAGCTGTTCAGAATACTTTCTGATTAATCATGCTCTTCTCATCAGACACTTCACTTGTAGAGTATCAGATAATGATCCTCCTCACTGAGAGTTAAAGGTTTCCCAATAAAGAGAAACTGTGGCCGTTGGGAACTCCAGACGGTGTGGCATCCATTAATTAAAGTGATGGGAAACTATTTGGTCTGTGGCTTGTGTCTGGAAGATTAGCACACTAAAATATTCATTTTGCTTCCAAGCAAAAAACATAGGGTAAGAGACATGAGATGATAGGAAGTAAACATGAGCATGATCAGAAAGTATGAGCCAATATTAAATGAATGCCCTACCTTGCAGGCTCTTGACAATCCTCCATCTGCTGTTATTGCACAAACAGAAAAGTGTTTTCTGTTGACATCTGTTTTGTGTTTGTGTTTGTCATAGAAAGTGTCATGTAACTGAAACAACCCAACTCATCCTGTCCTAAATGCGAGGACAGAGATGCCTGCATCCTATTGCTTCTGTCTTCTGGAGCCACTGTAATATGTGCTCTAGTTCCTTGTCCAGTCTGTAGTTCAGGGAACAGGATTTCTACTGGTTCCCTGCAGAGAGTCCTCTACAGTGTGACACCATGGAAAATGACATTTTTTATTACAGATGGAAATGGACCAGTTAGAAAATAGCTCTTGATATCCTTTAGTACAAAATGTAAAACAGGATCCAGAACGTGAAATCGAGTGAGTTAGGGAGGCAGGAAGGGAAGAGCTAAAATCTGCTTTTGTGTCTTGTCTGCTACATAAATGTTTTGAAGATTCAAATCTTTGTGTTCTATGCCTCCCCTTGATATTTACCCTCTGCAGAAATGTCTCTTATTCTATAAGGCTGCAAGATGCAGGGGCATAAAAAATCTGGGACTGCCAATTCCAATGATAAGGTGATGAGTACATTATATTTGTATGTACATTATGTCCATATAACTTGTACATGATATATGCATATTATGCATACATCGGAAAGACAACAGATCAATGACTAAAATAGTAATCACTGATAGATATGTCAGTATCAGTATCTATATGACAGTGTATGTCAATATAAATAATGGTAGTAGTTTGGTGAGGTGTTTTATGTCTTGAGGGTGGATGTGTCGATGACACATTTCCCTTCGAGGGCTGGAACTCGATGATCTTCAAGGCCCCTTCCAACTCTAACCATTCTATGATTCTATGATTGAGCAAAGTGCAATTTACCTTATCAAAATAAGGGTTTATCCTAGTAGCCAAATTATTCTGGTTTACAAAGTTACTGCATAGCGCCTGACTTGCAGTAATTTTTAAGAATTCACTCAGCCCATGGCAAACATGAAGTAAAATTGATTTAGTTTAGTCAGCAATGAAGGAATCTTAAACCGAATTCAATTTCCTCATATTGAGAGCAAAATAAGGGTAAATACAGTGTGGTTCAGTTGAGTCAAGGTAACTTGTTAGATGACAGCAAGGTGACTGTACATTCCTTATTCTCCTCTAAGGTACAGACCACACAGAGAATACAGTGTAACTCCATCGTTTAACCTCTGTTTTTCCACTGACTTGAAACATGACACTAAAAAAATCATTACAAATTCCACACCTTAAGCTTCTCTAAATGTTGGCAGTAGATAATAATTTTCAGCTGCTCTTGTAAGGCATTTTTATATCCTCTGGTAAAAGGTTGAATTTAAAGGTGTAGCTTTTCATAAAGACAAGTTAATTCAGGCTTTGTTATGTACCAGATCTTTTATGAATAGGTCCCTTAACTGAGAAAAATTCTCTATGTTATCAAGTAACTGACAAAACTTAAGGTGTTTTTAAGTGCAGCTTAAGTGCAACTAAAACCAGATCCACTTTTAATCAGATGAGTGAAAACTGTTCATGAAGGTGAAATTGAGCCCTAAAAGTCCAGTTAGTGTGAGACTTCCTCACCAAGCTCACTCTGATGAGATTTACTTTTTGCCGCACAGTGACTTCCTGAAAGCAGGGCAAATAATTCTATGCATGTTTCCTTGCTTAGAGTCAAACTTTACAGGGTTGGTAACCTATTCTGCTCTAGACGTGATGTTGATACTCCAGTCAAAGCTAATATTCCTTCTCACTAAGCAAGGTAACAGGAATGTCAGGCACAAATACTTCTCTCTGTTCCTTCCTGGGGGAGGTGGAAATCATGCATGTGATTTGTTTCTGTTCTCACAGGTCATGTGGTGGGAAAGCTGGCCTATTTCTTTAATGCACATTCTGTAATGTGTTGTCCTGGGAGAAGGAAGGTGATAGGTTTGTGCTTGGCAGTCTGAGCAAAAAACAGTAGCTCTGTGGTAAGTCTTCTATTCTCTGGGAGGTGCTTGCACAGTCCTGTGATGATTGCTCAGATCCCTCTGACTTCTAAACAGGTGAAATTTCCATTTGGTATGAGCTCTTCTTGTGCCTGAGAACTGTTGGTCATGTGCCAGAGACAGGCGTTCAGGGCCTGTGTCCCACCTTTGGCTGTCATGTTCCCTCTCTAGGAGAGAGAACAGGTCAGATGCATCTGTGGAATAAGATTGCCAATTCTGAAATGCAAAGAAGGAGCAACAAAATGAAAACTGAGGGACAAAAGTTTAATTTAGCAGTTATCATTGGAAGCAGCATTAAGTTAAGCAAGGCATGTATTTACCCTTAAATGTCCCCAAGTTCCAATCCAATTATTGTAAGTTGGATTTTGCTCTTTAAATTATACTACCACATTTTAATAGATTTTATGTCAATTCATTAAACTGTATGTACAATTGCAGTTAATTTTAATCTGAAATGCAGCCTTAACAAAATCATCATTTAGCAAGTCTCTGCAGTCTGCCCAGATATGTTGAAACAAGGAAAATATTATTTCAGCTGCTACATTTGAGGTAGAAATGGACTAAGTTTTCCAAACTATAAGAAACAGAGAGAATTAAGAACTGGAGGCAGAACTAGATTAGTTGTTACAAGCCTCTTGAGTAACATTCAGGCTCTTTATTGAATCTCACAGTATCCCACAATGAGCTGCTTCAGGGAGTCAGACTCATTAGAAAAACATTAAAGAGTTCGGATTTCCTCTTCAGAATATATCTATTTTACAAATAGGGTAATGGATGATCAGTGTTGTCAAGTGGGAGAGACAGGAGGACATGACTGAGAGGGAAGGAGACACAATTCCTCTTAGCAGTAACGCCAGATTTGATTGCCTCAGTCATAACTTAGACCCACTAGTGGGTGGATCAAGTTACTGCAGTTTTATTCACCAAAGCCAGTGTGAAGTATTGCAAGCCAAATGCACATTAGTGAATGAAATTGAAGTTTTGCCCCCTTTTCATGATTTTTTTAAGGTAAGGATTACACTTACACCAAAATGTTGTCATCAAGCATTTGTTTTAATTTGCCTTTTAATCAAGTTATTATGTCATAAACTTCCATGTGCATGGTTCAGCTTTTCTAGCATTGTTTTATTTTGCACATCATAAAAAATGTTACTAGAAACTTTCTAGTGAAACAGGACATTCAATGCAAAAGCTGTCTTCAGCATAAAATGAGATTCAGAGAGACAGAGTGTCGCAGTAGTATGGTATTAGATGTGTTTGTTAAAGGGAAGAACTGCTCCTTTGAAATAGTTTAAGCCAAATAGGAAGTGATTTGACATGTCGTTAAGAGACCATTGTTGAACTGCAGGCTCAGGAGCTGTTTTGTCAATACAGCACAATATCAGGCTTTTAAAAAATATTAATGAACATTGCAATTGCCTAAATACCCTTCTTCAGTTAATTTAACAGTTCTAAGGCCACCTGCCCAACCACTAAAATGGATGGGTGCACCCAGGCTGCGTGGGTTCCAGGCACATGTCCCTCTTTGGGCCATGTGGGTTCCCAGATGTGCTCACCCTCCTTGTGGCAGATGTGGGGGTTCTGTCTCTGTGTGGACCCCGGCCACTTGCTGCAATCAGCAGTGCGCTGGTGGTGAGAAAATGCTGGTGAGAAAGCAGTCCAGGAGTTCACACCGGTGCACCGCAGGTGCACCCCATGGTACACATTTTCATGCTGCATTTATACTTCTTTTCAGGTTGATTCCTCCTTTCTTTGAAAAGTCTCTTTCTAATTCCTCAGTTACTGTTTATTCTGGTTGATGTTTGTCTTCCTCTTTAGTGTGACCCACCCATTTACATTCATTTTTTAACAGGTGTTGTTATCCAGGTCCTTTCCCAAGGGCAGAACATGCAGGCATCCCCATAGCACCCACTTCTATTAGGAAAATATTTCTAATATCCTACATAGTCATCTCTATTGTCTTGACCTGCTCAGTGTTTGCCCTTCATTCCACTGAGGTTAACTAAATGTTTGCTACGAATAAGTTAACAAATAGTCACATCTGTAAATAAAGCTTTGAGAACACTGAGTATAGAATAAGTATTAACTGCAACTAATTTTATTAATAATTTACTATAGAATGATATGTCACGGAAGTGGAAGTGAAAAAAATTGTTTTATCTATAAACATTCTGCATTGTTCTGTTTTCGTTACCTTCTATCAAGTAAGCAACATAAATATGGACACTATCCACATGTATGAATTAACAGTTTCTCTGACTTAGCTGTGTATTCCTACCTTATTGGAAGACAATATCTAATAGTGAGTGAATAAATTCGAAGCTGTACAGAAACCATTCACTACCAGAGATAAAACTTGCCTTGGCTTACAGCCTTGATAATGGTTCCATCTGCATGTTTGGCAATAGGATTCAATTGGCTTCTTTCAGCAATTAGGACAAGAACCAACACGATTTGATGCATGGCCTATATCAAAGATTCCAGAAAGACTGCATTTATAAATTTTAGTATCTGTTACTGTCTTCTACAGGTCAACCAATGACCTGCATACACAGAATATTTGAGTCAACTTGAAGGTGCGCAGTTTTTCTCACCGATATTGTTGTTGCCTTAACAAATACAGATTTTGATAAAGTTTTTCAGAATTAATTATGCTTAGATGATTACAAGGATGCAAGAAATGAGAGGCTTCACAGCTGATACACCTGGTAACTCGGGGACAGGCAGACTCACTTTGAAGATGAGTGCTTATTAAAGCACAGGCAAGTTATTGAACCTCTCTGTGACTCTATTATTCTCATAAGTAGTATGCCAAGATTCACTAGTCACCATTTATGAAGGATTCTCAAATAATTCAGGAAGCATACTTCATGGATGCTTCTTTTTTTTCAATTTTTGTCTTTGATGATCAGACCATTACTTTGTGTTGAAGTTTCCACGAATATTAGTATGAAGATTCTAGTTAAATCTATTGAAATAACTAAATGAACCCTCTTAAGAACTTGTAAGAGAGAGGCAAACAGCATACCTGCATTTGTACAAGATACTACATGAGTTGGCAGTCTAGAAAATCACATGCAGCCCTGTGGTCCACTCATCAGATTTCATTACCAAAGAAAAGATACAAACTTCATACTTACTGTTAATGCAAAAATCACTATTTAAAAAAAATGAGCAATCAGGAGGGGCAGTCTGACATTTAGAATCTTTCTAAATCACAACAAAAAGGCAATCAATCATCCAAAGTTCAAGAAATATTAAATAATAGTTCTTTGTGTTTTTATTTTGATGTTTTCATATTTTTATTTCATTTTTTCATTACACATAAATTGGTAATTGTTTTTTTAAAGTAATGTTATGTTTCTTATGTGGTTATGAAATTGATATCCTCATTGATAATAGTGGTTGCATAAACAATATTCAACCTGGTAATTCATAATTGTTATTCTAACTCATAAGAGGGAAATGGAATGGTAATTGCTGTAACTTCATTTTAAATTAAAAAGTCTAGGGAGCTCTACATATTAGCACTTCCTAGCAGAAAGTTTTGAGATATTCTATTTGGGACTCACAAGCTAGTTAAAATCTTGACTCAGGCCTGCCCTTGAGGATCAAAAAGTTTGAATGATCCTCCCTGCTCCTATCCTCCCCACTCTCAAAAACTAGTGTAGTTCACAGCCATTAATTGAGCATCCTCACTGAGCTTCACAGCAGCTTTCTCCGAGACAGATTATCTGTGGATAAGGTTCATTCTAAAAGTTACTACTCCTCTTCTTTGACATTCTTTTCTCAAACTACTTCAACTTTATTAATCTTTTAATGCCATTTTAGTCAGTCCCTTTCCTTTCTACATCATCTATTTATTTCCTGTCTCTTTTTCCCCTTTGTTTTGTGTGAACTTTCTGTGAAGCAGAAGAGCTTGCAGATTTCCTTGCTTTATTTGTTTCACAAATGCAACATCTTTTTAGCACTTTCTGCAGTTTAATTTAAGGCAGCATTTTAATAATAGTAAATACTTTGCTATCACATTGTTTATTATCCCAGATGTATAAATGCAACATAAATAACAGTAAGCATTGTTTTTAAATTAACTTTTTTTTTGCATGTTCTTTACGGTGTCTGCTTCAAGATTTTCATCTGCACCTGACCATGCAGTTTTGGGTTTTGCTGTGGTACCTAGTTATCCTGGTTGGCAGACTCTTCACATTTCCTCTTGTGAAAACAGCTTCAGAAATATAATGGTCCTGAAAGTTTTACTGGGCATTTCAAGCCTAAAGTTCCATTCCAGGAGAAGCCAAAAAGATCATGGACTACTGTGTGGATAGCCAGTAACACAACCAAGGTTGGAAAATAATTACCTTTGACTCTGTTGTGTCTTGCACATAGATTTGTTAATAAAAATGGATCTAAGAGCATTTAAGTCAATGTTGCTTGTGCAGGAATCCCAAATGAAAAGAAACTTGAACTCCTAAATCCTATTCATGCTCGCTTTATTCACTGTTTGCTTTCTGCTCTGAAGGTTGTTTTTTTTTAAACTTCTGATTCTCCAGTGAAATAACATTACAAGCCAGTCACTACATTTAATTATTCAGTCAAGTAATGGATGAGATGTTAGGGAACATGTGGTCATTGCTTCTCTGCATTTAGAGCAGGGGCAAGCTGAACCTCTCATTGTGGGGAGCCAGCAGAAGGGCTGTAGACCTTGTTGCTCTATCATTTCGCAGGTGGGAGGAGGTAGGCAGATGGCAAGACTGTGTTGGCTTTTCTACTGGAATGTCCCAGTGTCTGTCTTATTATTTTTCCTTCTTTCTGTGAAGCAGAAATTTCTGCATTGAATGTTTTCTAGATTGCACAGAAGCAGAGATAACAAAATTTCAGTTGTAATGACTTGGTAGAAAAAGCACAGAGTGGGGAATCAGGATGTGTGAGTGCTGTTCCTTGCTTTGCTACAGATACCTTAAATCACCTTCAACAAGCCTATGAGTTTTCTTTAGTAGTTCCTCCTTGCATGATACTCCATCCACAGAGAAAATTTGAGGTGTAATATATTTGTCTTTGCCAACAACAAGTATTTCTTGAAAAGGAGGTACTATAAAAATGCAAAGTACTAATTTTTTTATGTTTTAAAACATGAATGAGAAAATACTTTTTTTTTTTTTGTTGAAGTTTTATGTGCACAAAATGAGATTGGTAGTAATGGTTGAATCAGTTCCTAACTGATCAGATCTGAGTCAGCAAGATCAAGTAAATTGGTTTTAATTTCCAATTTCCAGTACTCTGGATTGGCATTTACAGGGAGGAATTAATAGAATACTCATTGAATGAGCCCTTTTAATTTTGCAGGTAGCAATGTTTTTTCAGTGATGAACTTTTTTGACTCTGGACATGTAAAAAAACCTGCATTTTATTTTCAGTGTAAATATCACCTGAGCTTGAATAATCCATATTTCTCTAGCCTGCATCTGATTAAAAATGATAAATTTATTGGAGCATTTTCCCACCTACTGTTTAATCAGTAATGAGTTCCAAGTTAAATAGATGCTTTTCTCTAAAAAAAAACCAGATTAGGCTTATAGTGTGTGATGAGAGATGAATACGGAGGTTGTATATTCATAAAGACCTAATGCTAGCAACTGGATCAGTAACTGTCATGACAGATTTGGGCTGTGCATGACATCCAGAAATTTTTGGAATCTGAAGGAATTTAGTGTAAGAAACCTGGGGCACAGAAAAATGTACTACTCATGGAAGCAAGAAGAGTCAAGTATAGTTTCAGTCCTGCAAGGACCACTGAGTATGAGCACTGGTCTGTTACCAAGGTGTGCAACATGGTAAGTGACTGGCCCTGGTCTACCTTCCTTCGTCTAATTTCCACATAAAAATTAACTTAATTCCTGGGATACTAAAAAGGCTTATGGGGTTATCAAGTTGTCGAGAACTTTTAGCCCTGTTCTGACACATAAGGGAGGCAGTTTAATATGAAGCTTGTGGAAGAGCATTGTAAAAAATGTGTTTGGACCCTGACTTGCACAAAATGCTTGAGAATTTTAGAAGCCCAGGAGAGATTGAGAAGGGTCAATTAAAATGGTTCTTAGATACATAAAAGGGACAGCACTTATCAAATTAACAATATATAACAATGCTTTTTGCTGCTATTGTGGACTCCAGTGTATACCGGTTGTCTTTTCAAGCTGTTGGGAAGCCTATCAATGGTGGATCACAATAGACTTGCCTCTGCTTCTCCATAACTGGGTTTTTCATGTTTTTCCTGCTGGCCTGCCTTTGGGCATCCTATATATTCTAGCAAACGCAGAACGTTTTTTATTTCCTTCTTGTTCTTCTGTGTTCATCTCTTTCTTACACAAAACAGCCTTCAAAGTCATCCATAAAGAAAGAAATCCGTATGTCATATAGCTGTTAAGAAGGAAGGGGAGATAGCCTGTTGCTTAGGACCATAGCTGTAGTCTCTTCTTAGGCTTCTTGTTACAGGCAGGCCTTCACTTAAAAAATAAAATAATTCCCATTTAACAGTCTCATCTTTGCTATGTTCATAGACTATAAAGATTGGCTTGGTCACAGCATTTACCATGATGGATCGGAATAGCGCTGTGGCTCTTAAAGCGTTAGCAGTCTGTGATGAGCAGTACAGGACAGTTAGGAAGGATGGATGGCTGGTAATTTTGGTGAAGCTCTGCAAGCGTTTGCTATATATCTCTTTTTAGTGTATCAGCTTAGCCATTTTATCACTGATATAGACACAGTTATGATTTGCATTTTCTGGAAGAGTAAATGTGTAGAGCTATAAATTATTCATTACACCTGTGTATTTCAATCAGAACAGGAGACAATAAACAGCAAGAAAAACAGTAATAAAAGCAATAAAACCTGTATTAGAATCCATTCTTGCTAAGGTACTGGCAGACCTAAGAGATTGCCCCAAGTTGCCCACAGGCATATTCTGCTTCTTTTTATTACAAAAAAGCATTTCCATTAAGCAGTGCATGTTACTGATCTCTTGTGGAGCAGCTTAACGTTTGAGCAGAGCTGACACTTTATGAATGGTACAGAGCAACATTAATGTTCCACAGCACTGTTCAGATTTTTTTTCACTTCTAAGTCTTGCTGAATAACTCATTCCTCCAATCAAAGTATTATCTTTATTAAGTTTTGACTAGAGTGATTTACATCAATTTAGGGGCTTATTTAAATCCAGCATATCTTTAAATGTTTTTTATAAGTAACACTGAATTTTTTTGTTTTATGTATTAAAAAAAGTCCTGACTATGTTTAAGTAAGCATCTGAATTCAGGAATTGTCTTCTTTCTCTGAGTCTGTCTTGCATTTCTAATGCTTCTATCAACATACAAATAGCTTAGCTGGGATAGGGTTAGAGTCAGGCCATACAATAATCTCTAGCATTCCTTGTTACATTTTATAATACAAGAACATGAATCTCAGAATGCAAATACCGCAAATTGGAAAAATTAGAGAGTTGTGATCCCCAAGGCTTTACGACAGTAATTATGCACAAAACTTAATGAAGAAATTAAGAGGGAAAAAAAAAGGATACTTTGTCGTCAAGGATAGATCCATCCTCTTTGTGATCTTGAAGCGCCATAGTATCTTATTGATTTATCAGAGAAGTTTGTCATTGGTGGCAAGCCTTGCTTCCCCAGTGTTTAGTCAGAGTACAATGTGTGTAATAGGATTTGGGAATGGAAGGCAGTTCTGTTTATAGTATGACAGGACAATTCAGATTGGATGGGAGCACAGGAGGTCTCTAGTCTAATGTCCCTCTCAGATCAGGCTCAGCTGAGTAGTTGGACCAGGAGTCCAACACCAGTTGGACTGTCAAAAACCTCAAAGGAAGGAGGCAGCACTGCCTGTACTGCCACTTGACTGTCCTCACGGAGGAAGATTTTTCGTTGTGTCCAGCTTAAAATTCTCTTGTTCCAGCTTATGCCCATTGTGGTCCTAGCATGTGAATGTCTTTCCCATAGACTCCTATGGTGCAGGCAGGCTGCTGCTGAGTCCCCTGAAGCCAACTCTTCTCCAGCTGAACAATTGCAGCTCCCTGCCATCTTGGTGGCCCTTTGCTGAACGTGCTCATATCTCCTGGCAAACCAAAACTGGATGTAATGCTATAGATGTGGTCTAATGTGCACAGCAGAGGCAAATAATCACTTCACTTGATCTACAGTCTATGGTGCTGTTAATATAGTCCAGGGTGCTGATGACTTTCTTTACTGCCAGAGCACACTGTTAAATGTGGTGTTCACCAAAGCTCCCAGGACCTTTTCAGCACAGCTGCTTTCCTGCTTGCCAGAAGGAATACTATAAAGTTGAGATCACAAAAAGAAGGCATGAAATATTTTATTCCAATTTCAAACAAAACATTTTGACAGAATTTTGTCTCTTCTCTTTTCTTTGAGAATGAAAACTCAATTATATTAATGTAATTTTGCAAAGAACTAGGGTTATGACAGAAGCTAATGTCATTCTGCCTGCATTTCCTATGTCAATTATAACTCCTAAGCTACCCTCCTTCTCAGGAATACCCCTTCAAAATACCCCCTTTCAAAAGGGTTAAATTATATTTATCCATTTATTCAATTCAGTTTGATTGAAATCTGTGTTATCTTTCTTGTATTTTACTGAGATTTTTTGGGAGAGGAAAATATAATATATAAATTGTCTGTGCAGGAAGAAAAACAGTAAGAAGAGGAAAAGTGAATTAAAAATAACTGACTTGCAAAACAAGGGCAGGATTTGTATGTTTAAATCATACTGGTAAATAAATAAATGAAGCCCTTACGCAGCATTTTATGCAGGATACTGTGGACTTTATAGCTTGCTTTGCCATTTGTAATGAGAAAGGACAACAGATTGGAAGAAGCCAGCATTAAACCATAAATTAATGAACCATAATGTCTTTAAATCCCATTGTGAGCTAATGTTAGATTGTCATTGCTTAAAGACTTTCAAGGACTGATATTAATAACACTCTGAAGTGAGATATGTCAGTTCCCTAATGGAATGGGACCATTCAAGCAATATATTTGAAGACTGGTCAGCAAGCTGGCAAGAGCAAAGTGTATGCATCGAGACAAGGGAAAGGGAAAATCTGAGGATCATCACTTAATCCTTCCACCTTAGATTGTCAGAGATGAGATAAAAATACGTTTTTCACAAGAACAGTTTGTCCTGCTGGGCTTGTGTGATGTTGCAGTTCCAGGAACAAAAGCAACAGGGGATTGTTTTTATTACAATACTGCTCTGAGAATGAAATAAAGGAAAATAAAAAAAAAAAATCCTTCTCCCTAATTAGAAAACAGAAGTTGTTAAAAATGTCTTTATGTCTTCCAGTTCTACAGTAACCCTCATCCTACAGGGTTTTAAAGATTTTCTCACTGAAGTCACTTTGCTCCTCATCCTTAAGGATGGGCATCCATTTCTGCCATGTTCCACTGCAGCTCCTTAAAAAATTCTTTAAATGGAAGTACAAGAGTATTGTAGTAGAATGTGGAGGAGTTTAGCCAGTTCCTTGAATAGTAGCTATATTCTTTTTTTTTTTTTTTTTTTTTTTNTTGAGAAGTAATAAGACTATACTTGAAGGCATATACTACTGGATCTGTACAATTTCAGAGTACTTCTCTATCTTTTTTGTCTTGAGGAGATGAAGGTAGATTTGGGGCAGAACTCCATGGTCAACAGAGATCCAGCCTCCTCCTCTGTTTTTCTACTGCTCTGATCCAGAGGTGCTTAAATGTTTTCTTAAGCAAGAAATTGTTCTCTCTGAACCATGTTAATCATGACAGAAAATTATATCAGTGTTGGGTCAGACAATATGGTACTAACAGCACGCTGCACTGAGGAATCTGCATGATGGTTTTTGAATGCACAATGGGATGCATTCACATGGGGTACTGGAGGCTTTAGGTTTGCTTGAAAGGTGTGAGGCTGGCTTGTAGTTAATTCTAAAGGGTGTGAGAAGTCTGAGGTGGGAGAAAGTTTGATATTTATATTCAGGATACTGTCAGAGGCTTTGCCTAAACCTAGTTGTGCCTCTGGACATTAAAATTGCTCATGTATTTGTATACTACATATATATGTAATATATCATGTGTATTACAGACTGGTAGAGTCTGTACCCAGGCAGCATCTTGCCATCTGCTGTTACAAGAAGGGGCTTCATTTGTCAGACAGGATGGAGAAAATGCTTCTATTTTAAAATAAGAGCTGTGGAGATTACCACTAGGTCACACTGTGGGTGATCTAGTAATAACCAAGGATATGCATACAGTTGCTGTCTATCAATAGTACCATGTTTTGTAAGGAAACAAATAAACCAAAAAAACATACCAAACTAAACCAACACTTTTTGTAATGCAGCACTTGATGACCGATTCACCTTGACCTCAGAACACACAGCAGTACAAAGGTTGTTAAACCAAAGCTTTTCAGTATTGGAAGAGGCAGGTAAGGCCCTGCTGGTGGGCATGTAGGGAGATATACAGTCCATACATAGGTTGGGGGATGTAGAGACATCCTTTGGAACTTGTTTCGTGTGTGCCAGGGAGCACTCCTTCCTCTACCACACAGTGTGACTGATGGTTTAGCTGTGTCTTTATCATGGTTTCAAGGTCACACCGTAATATGGGGTTGATTACGTGGTTATTCTGCTTTTATTAGTGCCAACTGTACACCGGTGTCAGATTTCTTTATTCTAAAATGGAAATAGAGAAAAATCTCTTGTGTGTCCACAACAATCTATTCTAAATGAAACAGTAAATTCACAATGGCCGAAAAGGTAATATAGTGAATACCCTGCAGCGGCTTGTTCCAGTTAAACTTCTGAGAGCTGTGGATGTTCCTTTCAAATGATTGTATTGGTTAAATGTAGACACACAAGGTAGTGCATTCCTCATAAATTTTTAGAAGATGATATTGTGACCCATAAAAGGACTATATTAATCTTTATCTTGGTTGCCTTTTATATGGAAGACTGTCACTTTCTGTTAGAAGACAGCATTTTTGAAAGCAATAGAACAGTGAATTTTTATTTTTTATTTAACACACGGGACATTGTATGCTTTTGGCAAAATGCTAAATGTTTCTTGGTGAATCCAGGTGAAAAAAAAAAAAAAAAAGAGGGGGGAGGTAGGGGGCTAGTAAGAGCAACAACAGATGGGGTATACACTCTGTTCAGTGACAGGGAGTTGTCATGGGAACGTAACTGTTCCTGGTGGCTTTGCTATTTTAGTAGTATTGTTGTTTGAAAAAATCCTAGATAAGGACTGCTGCAAGCTTGTGCTTCTTATGTTTACTCCATGAGAAGCAAGAAGTTCCATAGCTCTAGTATTCCTGGATGCAGTTTGCTTGCATTTTCATAATGGGAAGAGTTGTGGCGAAGCTTTATTGTGATGACAGCAGAAGCTCTCACTCAACACTGCAGCAGGCATCAGTGCAGAAGGTGGCATGTGGCTGTCATAGCCAAAAGGAAAAGAAGACAGCATGGATTAAAATAGTTTTCATGCACTTTTGGGGGTGTTTTGCATGGAACTCCAAACTGTTTAAAAATCAATAATGGTCCACATGCTCATTTGGAAACCATTGCTTCGGAGACAGTGACAACGGCTTGTGAGGGGTTGTTACTCATATCTTCTGCCTGTGTGTATGGTGAGAACTCCAGACCCTTTTTAGAAAAGCAGAGGGCAGAAATTGTGTAGCAGATGTGTGACTGCTGGCACAACATTGGGAGTGACAGAGAGAACTGGTTTCTACTTTTTCCTGCCCCACATGGACTATCAGGGAAGCAGTAAAGAAAATTAAATACTAGTGTTTCCTATACTTCAATTTCCTTTGTGTACAGAGAGAAAAGAAAATGGAAAGAGATAGTGTGACAAATAGGAACAGAAAGCAAAGTTGAATAGCTAGAAGAGTCAAATATCAGCTGATGACTGTGAATATTGAAATATCACAGAATCACAGAATTGTCAAAAGTTGAAAGGACCTCTAGAGATCACCCAATCCAACTCCCCTGCTAAGGCAGGATTGCCCAGAGCACATTACTCAGGACTGCATCCAGCCAGGGCTTGAAGATCTCCAGAGAAGTGAACTCCACTACTTCCCTGGGCAGCCTGTTCCAGGGCTCTGTTACCCTCACTGGAAAGAAGTTTCTCCTCATATTTGAATGGAACTTCCTGTGTTCCAGCTTGTACCCTTTGCCCCTTGTCCTGTCACTGGGAACCACTGAAAAGAGTATGGATCCATCCTCCTTCAACCCACCCTTGAGATACTTATAAGCATTAATAAGGTCTCCCCTCAGCCTAAATATCCCAGCTCTCTCAGCCTTTCCTCATGAGGAAGGTGCTCCAATCCCTTAATCATCTTTGTTGCCCTACGCTGGACTCTCTCCAGTAGATCCCTGTCTTTCTTCCACTGGGGAGCCCAGAACTGGATGCAGTATTCCATTTGTGGCTTCACCAGTGCCAAGCACAGAAAGAGAATGACCTCCCTCAACCTATTGGTCACACTCTTCCTCTATGCAGCCCCAATATGTGTCCATCCCTAAAAGATATAATTAGGAGAGGCCTCCTCATGCTTTACCCTTACTGAGTGAGAGAGATTAGCACAGCTGAAGATCACATATATTTACTGAGATTCCTTTCATCCTGTCTGCAGGAACTCTTCAGCTCCCAATCTGCCCGTCCCTAATTTATAAATTCAATCCCCAAATCCCAGTCTGTCTTCTTCTGCATCTCTTCAGTACTGTTACTTTGTACTGAGGTTTGCTGTAATTTTTCTCTTCCCTGGCCCTGGTGGGCCAAGTGATGTCTGTATCTTCTGATCCCTGGTGTGGATGGTGCAGATGAAAGGCTCACAGGGCTTGTCCACACCACTCATACAAGGGGAGAGGTCAGGCTTGGACCAGAACTAGACTTATCGGCTGCCCCTCTCAGTTTTCCCCAAGCTCTTGCTCCTGGGAGAACAGTGTGACTCCAAGGAGGAATACTTTTCCCTCCTTTGGGGAGGACACTTAGTCAGAAGCCACATCACAAAGGACAACTGGGAGGATGGGAGAGCTGCTCAGCCATCTGCAACCACAATGGTATAACTCCAGAACAGCACAGGCAACTCTGTAATGAGCAAGATGCTGCCAACTGTTACTTCATCTGCCCTTGAGAGTTTGAGAGTAAAGAAATGGAGAAGGGAAAGGAAAGTGCAGCCAAAGACACTTAAATATCATTAGAGTTATGTAAATCAAGCAAGCTAAAAAGACAGAACTGAAGTGTTATTTCCCTCCTGGGGAGTTCTGGGGATAACTGAAGGATGGGGTGGATATCTTGAACACAGGTGAATTAACAATTTTACTACAATGTGAGATTTTGTTGGTAGGCAGGAAGTAACCTCATATTGAGGTCTTATTTTCCAAGGTTGATAAATAGAAATACAGAATATAATCCCTTAAGATTAACATTTTCAAAAGGTTCATACTTGGTTTTAATATTTGAACTGTGCTGAAACAAAAATACATACATTATGCGAATTTATGCAAAGTGATTAAAGCAGTTTACTTTTAACGGCACATTACTTACACTATTTTGGGTTGTACATGAGTAATTCAAAGCTCAGAGTAACTACTAATAAATCGGACTATTACAGACCACAGAATATCATCTGCTTCCCTAACTCTTCCCGTCCGTTGGCAGGATCCATTACACCTGTAACTTTAAATTTTAAAAAGGTGTTCCCTATAAATATGTCTGCTGGCAAGGATGATGTTCAGCTGGGGCACAGAAGGCTGGTGCTGAGCAGCCTGCCCTGAGCAGCCCTGCTGTGATGGTGCCTAGGACTGATGAGAGCTGTCACTTCTGCTCAGGGCTTGCCCTTTGAGGGAGTTTTGGTCAGCTCAAGATGAGATGAATGTATTTGTAATTATATGTCTCTAAATGTCCCCTATCTTTGTATAGAGAGGTTAAAAATTAGGAGCTGAGTTGTGGGGCTGTAGGAAAGACTAATTGGAGAAGTGTGGGCAGATTACTGGATAGTCCTCTGATCTGTGTGGCAAAGGGCAGGCAGTAGCACATTATGAAACTCACGATCAGTATTTCCTGCATTACAGATTTCAGCTCATGCCTCTTCCTATTCATTATATGGGAAAAAGAAAATCTTACCTAAATGATGGAGATACTAACATGTAGAGATGTAGCTTTCTGAATGTAACCAGCTTGTGACAGCAATGCCACCTGCAAAAAGAGGGGCATTCTGTAATGAAAGCTCTCAGCAGCACGCACAGAAGCAGCAGATGAAGAGGCGGGGAGCTGACATAAGAGCTGGGGGGCATCCAGCCAGGGGCAGGGTGGGGTTTTATACAAAAAAAAAAAAAAGGGGGGGCATGGAGGAATGTGCAGCTGATGGTACGCAGGCAAAGCCCAGGTCCAATACACAAAAGCATTTCGTCTAAAACTGCTAAAACTGTCTATATCTGCACTGTGAAATACAGTCCCACAGAGATAACCAAGAAAGCTAGCTGTGTCTCCACAGAATTCTGCCTGGGATTACTTTGTTTCTCAGGAGCATTTTACAGTTAGCAGTGTGTACCCAATAAGCCAATAAAGTGAAGCTTCACCTCACAGGCCTCACTGCATTTTGGATACATATCCTGATTCACGAAGCATAGCGGTTGAGACTGATGAAGGTTATGACTTTTGTTACAGATAGTCGCTTTAGTATAATTCATGGGCAAAGTCCTGACTCTCAGTGGCAGAATAGAAACCCTTCCCATCGAAGCAAATTGGAATATTCTGAAACTATTAATAATTTAAAAAAAATAGCCTATCTTCATAGAATCATAGAATGGTGAGAGTTGGAAGGGACCTTGAAGATCATCTTGTTCCAACCCACCTGCCATGGACAGGGACATCTCCCACTAGACCAGGCTGCTCAAAGCTCCATCAAGCCTTGCCTTAAATACTTCCAGGGATGAGGCAGCCACAGCTTCTCTGGGCAACCTGTTCCCGTGCCTCAATACCCCCACAGGAAAGAATGTCTTCCAAATATCCATTTTAAATCTCCCCTCTTCCAGTTTAAAACCATTACCCCATGTCCTATCACTACACTTCCTGACAAAGAGT
>VZRU01011551.1:222405-245983 GCA_013398155.1 Pedionomus torquatus
CCAGCTCCCTCAGGACCCATGGATGAATTTCATCAGGTCCCTTGGACTTATGCACCTTCAGGTTCCTCGGGTGGTCTCGAACCTCATCTTCTCCTACTATGGGCAGTTCTCCATTCTCAGAGCCCCTGCTTTTCATAGAATTTTGCCTTCTGTGACTTGAGCAGTGCAGCTAGAGCCCTTGCCAGTGAAGACTGAGGCAAAGAAGACATTCAGTACCTCAGCCTTGTCCATGTCCTGAGTGGCCCGGTCTCCCGTTTCCATCCGGAGAGGGCCCACAGCCTCCCTAGTCTTGCCTTTTTCTCTGACATATCTATAGAAGTTTTTCCTATTATCTTGTATCAAAGAGGTTGTCTTAACAATGTACCTTGGTACTAAAAATGTGCAGTTGCGTTTGCCATTTTGAGGAGATTTTTGAGACAACTTTTTTGGTGTAATTTTGCAGCTAATTCACCTGAATGCTGTATACCATCTCCAGTGCAGGCCTTGTGAATGTGTAAGAGCAAGAGTTTGGAGGGGTGTGCTGCAGCATTGTATCCTACGTTTTGTTTTGGAAGTATGATTTTCCTCTCCAGTGCTACTACTGGATCTGATCAGCCTTTTTTTCAGGAAAAGAATACCAAATCCTGAATGACTTAAATAAGTGTATAATAACTAGGAATTAGTAAATTACTACACATGAAGAAAAAAAATCTTGGATGTCCATAATTTTAATGACCAAAGAAAGAACTCTTAAATTCATGTCACATGGTGGATATTGTCTACATGCTGCAGTGTCCTTGAGAACCTGCTGCTCTGGGGCAGCTGTGGTTGGGCACAGGTGTTGTAAATTGTGCCAGACAGGATTAGCCTGTCTGCTTAGCCCACTAACTTGGCAGGGGGGGTACACTGCTTGAAAGCTTATATTTAAACTCTAGGTTTTTCCAACACAAATGGTTTTTCTAGCTTTTTCATGCAGTTGCATGGTTTTCTTAGAGCTGTTACACTCAGCAGAAGGACAAAATCCACACTAAGGAGGAAAGCATGACTACTTTCTTGGGTGAGGCGGAAGTTACTGTGTTTCAAGGAGGACAGAAAAACAGTCTTGGAAGAAAAAGTGCTATGTTTCAACTATACAGTAAGATGCTGCTTTGATAATTTTGCAACAAGGTTGCACTTTTCAGAAATATCTAAAATGTGCCCTTAAATGTGAGCCATAGGAAACTGTACAGGTACCTGCTAATTGGGCCACTCCACATGAGAGACTTTTGACATGAGTCATCGGTGCAACTAAGTCATACGTTTTTAACACTGTTTTATTCATAAATCCTAACTGAGAGATACAGAAGTGGATTATGCTTTTAGATCTACAAGAGAGAAGATGAGCAATGGGTTGCACTTTTTAAAAACCAGAGAGTTGTGCTGAAAAGGTGCAAAAGGCTTCCAACCTCAGTAGAACCTCACCTCTCTGAAAACCAAGAAGGTGGTATTGTATGTATTGTATTGTGTGCCACTGTACCTTACCACTGCCTGGAGGTGCAGGGGCTTTGAGCAACCTGGTTTAGTGGGAGGTGTCTCTGCCCATGGCATGGGGGGTTGGAACTCAATGATCTTTAAGATCCCTTCCAACCTGACCATCCTATGAGAGGAAGAGGCAGCCAACTGGTTGTGCTCCTGTGTTGGAGTAGTGTCCTATGTACTCCAACAGGGGAGGAACCTTGGACCCATTCCTGCCAGTGGTTTGGAAAAACCTGGATTGCTCACAGGACAGTGACAAATGCCCGGCTGAGTTGAGCAACAGCCTGATTTTCTATTCCCAGGTGCTATGGATATTCAACTGCCTCTCCACAGAATTTGTGTAAAACAATTATACTGCTCCATAGATTTTTGCAGCCTCTTTGTAGAGTTGTAAATGTTTATCCAGAGTATAAAACTGTGGAGACTCTGAATGTACCAGGTCCCTTCTTCTGCAGATTCATCTAGAAAAGGAGCAGGTCAATTACTGTGCAGAGGTGCTGTGGCACCCAGTGGCCTTTGCTATATTTACAGGAGATTAAACTGTGACTTACTGCCTGCAATCACGGGGACTTTCTCCTTGTGAGCAGTGTAAAACCGTGGAGATTTGGTCCATAAAATCTGTGGCTCAACTCCCTTTCACAATGTTCATTGAAGTGTCTAGCACTTATAAGGCCTCAGAAACATTTGTGCAATTCTTGACTATGTGATCTCAGTTTTATTCTGCTGTGTCTGGTCAGCTTTTTAAGTTCTCTTGCTGAGAATAACAATCCGTGCTTTGATTTTTCTTTGAGCTTGTTTTATCTGTCTTCTTTACAGTGCTCTGTAAGAAAACTGACCTCATGGCACTGCTTTCTTTGGCAAGTGATGTCTTCAAGTTGGAATGCGCAATTTGCATAAGGCAAGTAAAAACCATCTCAACCCTATTCTGAAATACTGGTTAGATAGTAGAGCAGTGTAATATAGAAAGAATCTGTAGAAGAAAGCATATATCTCACAAAAAAATCATTAGAACCAGAATTGATATATGTTTAAATTGCAATACTCTCCTCTAGAGGCCCTGCAAAGACAAATCCACAAATACTGTCAGATTGATTCCAGGAAAAGAAAACCAGGAGTAAATAATACAGCACATGTCTTGTGAGTCAGTGATGACACATCCAAAGTGCACGAGGTGAGTGGAGGGAAATGTTGCGGGGAGGATTCTATTCATCCCTCGGGTGCAAACAATAAAGCCTCCTCTCCCAGCAGGCGTCCAGCTGACCCTAAACCAACTGAAAATGAAAACCTGCTTTCTCTAGCCATGTCTGATGGGGACCTTGAATTGTCTACACCTGCTTTTCGTGCTGAGCTTCTTTGCATTTCTCTGCTTCCTTCAGTTCAGAGATGGGTAACTATAAACTCTGTTATTGTGCGTGAAAGGACCTAATCTGTCTCAACTTGATCATGTAGCAGCTATAACTTAGAAAAGTGACAGGTGATCTTTCAGGTATGGTGTTTCTTTACTATTTTGATGCTTTTCAATAAGCACTGAGTGTCTCAATGTATTCTTTTAATCAGAGTTTGCTGTTTCTTGTTTCTGTGAGTACCTTGAGCTGTTCTGTTTCCTGGGACAGGCTATTGTATGGTGATGTACTGAAGTAAAAGGGGGGCTATCTCTGAATTCTTGTTTCTCAATACTAAGAATTTGCTAATGTGTTGTGGCTGTCTAGAGCAGCTGCTGTGATGCATAATCCTGTTTTAAACGGCTATCAGGAAGGCGCACAGCCTTTGAATTTTTCTTCTGACAGAGCTGGTTTGTCAATCTTGGTAAATGGGTGTTCCCTATGTCATGTTGCATTGTTCTGAGCTTGAATTAGTAGGCTTGCCCCCAGAGAATACCAGAGGCAATTGTTTCGACCATGGTCAAGAGAAAGTTTATATTTTGTATGAAAAAGGTGCGTGTAAGAAATTGTGACAGAACCAGAAATCCCGGCTCTCTAGGCTCAGCTGGAGGTTAAATACTGACTTCAATAGAACCTGCAAATGAATTTGAGTCTTGCTGCTTAATTACTCCAAGAGGCAAAGCTTAGGGTCTCAGATCTATTTTCTTCTCACTACCCTTCTTTATTTCTCCTCCTGCATCCTTTCTTCAGCTTCCATACTTAAAATAGCAGTTCTGTCCGTATTTTCCTTCTGCTTATACCTAGCCCTAATTGTAGGTATAGACAAAATGGAGGGTGACTTGCCTACTTGCCTTTATGCCACAGTTAGACCTGGTGAAAGTAGCAGTGGCTGCTGCTGAGAGAGGTGTCAGGATACATGGGTTGATAGCAAGAGTTGGCTGAGAAAAACAAGGTAGAAGAAAATCAGTGGAAAAAAGAAGTAACTCCTCTCAAGTGTTTAACTCCATTCTCCATCCTGGGTTTGGCGTGCACACTCTGGCAGCAGAAGGAACCTGGCCCCATCTTCTCCTTTGGTGTTACTTGCATTGCTAAGAATACTCCAGCCAACTCTTGCTTTTCTCCAGTAGCAGTCAAAGCTAGTTTTACTGGAATCATAGAAAAGCCTTTGCTCTTTTGACTTGAATTGTCTGCTGGATCTGGATTGTGGTTTCTTAGAGACCTATGCCTTAAATTGCTGTCAAATAAAATACTGCTAGTGGGAGTCCTCTGCAGGATTCTCTAGTGCCTAAAGATATTTTTTGCAATTTCATGTCCTAGTACCTTAATGCATCTCAATTGTTTTACTTTTTGTTTTTTTTTTCTTAGCTTAATAGGGGCAAATGGGGAGAAACTTTTAAGTGGTCTTTGGTGCCTATTGTTTGTTTAGATATTGAAAAAGCTGAAATGCAGATAAAAATGCTGCTGCTTGTCTTTTATGGTATTCTAGGCTGCTCATAAAAGCCAAGATTATTTATGATGAACCTGTAAGCTAACTAATAGCTTCTGGGCCACTCTCCGGGCTTGTCTGTCTTCTGTACTGTTACTCCTTTGGTCTTGTTGAACACATTTTGCCTTTGGTTATACTCGTTTTTGTTGGTGGAATAGTAGAAGGGGTGAGTTTCTCTGAAGATGGCTGGAAAAGATTGCAAAGATGTTTGTTTAAAGATTCAGCAAGGGTCAATAAGAAGTGCATTTGTCTCCTGGTAAATTTATTATGAGGCCACAGCACTGGTTAGTTGCATTATCTAAAGACTGTGGCTTGAACAGTGTGCTGTCTTCTTGGTGGTTATGTAAGTGATTCTGTCTTCAAAGCTTTTCTGCGTCTGTGAACTGTAAAGCTCTGTAGCAACATTTATGCAAGTTTATTTTTTCCTCACAGCAAATAAGTTTGAATCGGCTACCGCTGTGCACCTAGCAGCAGCAGCATGACACTTTTTGCTCACAGAGTGTACACTGGGCAAAATTAGCCTCTAAAAGCAGATGTATTAGAAGCGGGAATAGATTTTATCCAGAAGAACCCCCAGTATAGAAGAAAATCCAAATGACTCAAACCTAGCATAACCTGTTAAGCATAACCTTTCGTTTGTTGTCACAAAGTTATGAGGTATCTCTTGCCCACTGGCTGCTTCCTCTAGGAAGCCTAGGGTGAGGTTCTTAGTTTAGGAGTGCATCTCGAAAGCTAGGCTTATACAAATGTGTTCATGCTTCAGTCAATGCTGGTGTTAAATCAGCTATAGCTACCCTGGGCCAGTTCTCTAGGGATTTATTCACTGTCTGATGTTACTTTTCCAGTCCATGCTGTTAAACTGCATAGCTACTACTGCCCAAATGAGCTAGCTTAAATCTGCATTGGGTTGCACTATAGGTAGCCCAAACGTCTCTCAGCAGAAGAATGCTTACGCGGTGTTTTGGGAACTCAGTTTACTGGAACAGTGAGCTGCCTGTGGGATTAAGAGGCTGCCTACCTCTGCATTCCTGCTGTTGAGGGTGTTGGCTCCCGTTTATCAGCCCTTGTGATTTGTGTAGTAATAAAAAAACCTGCTTGCAAATGTTTGCATTGGAGATGTCATCTTCATTTCCACGTGTAAATATGTTGCTGTTTCTATTATTTCCCCAAACTCTTGATTGTTCATCTGTCTTTTTCAGTGATCACACACAGTGAACTCCAATGTGCAATAATTTACCTTCTGATCAAAATGGATTAATTTGCCAAATGTTGCAAAGGAAGCAGCCTGGCAGAAATTTATACTTAGCTGATAAGAAATGCCAGAGCTGAATATTTATGTCTTAATTGCTCTACCAACGATATGCTTACATCCATAAACTTGTCTTTGGGATCACTGTGGAATTACCTCAATTAAAGACAGAAAAGATTAGTGTAGACAGATCATGTCAATCCATTCCCACAGTCTATTACAGGATTCCCCTGCCCTCCCAGTAATGGCTTCCCAGGGCCCATCCAATGTAATGTTAAAGGAATCAAGAGATGGAGGATTTCGCGATGTCCCTTGGGAGAGAATTCTACTCTTGCAATGTTGGTTGTTTTTTTCTGATGTTCATATCACATTGCAGTTTCCTTAATTTCATTCATATTGATACTCTATTAATTAAATGATGTCAATCGTTGATACTAAAAAAAAAAAATCCGTGTAGAATCAGTGCCATGTTCAAATACTAAATGTAAAACTTAGCTGATGTACTCAGCAGTTTCTGACCCTTCTCGGTTGTTGTTTTTTTTGTGGGGGGTTGTTTTTTTAGGTATTTTTGGTTTGTTTGTTTGTTTGGGTGGTTTTTTTGTTGTTGTTGTTTTTGGGTGTTTTTTCAGTTTTTTTTTTTTAGATTTGATAGCATATATATGTCAGCTATACAACTGCCATGCTGGGACCTAATGTAAAACAGTATAACCCCCAAAAAGTGCCCAGAGATTAAAAGAATTCAGCTTTTATATTTATTTCTTTTACTGACAGCTAGCTGCTTGACTATTTTAGAAAAAAAAGGAATATGAAAAAGTGACTGCATTTTAATATAGAACTATGTATTGAAGAGAGGTATCACCAAGAATAGTATAGTTATTTATTGCTATTCATGTACCCAACCAGATATTTCTACCAGTGAATAGAACAAAATTGCTACGTTTATATCACTATTTATTGTGTGTTGCACTGATGGAACCTGAGTGTATTCTTTAGAATCACAGAATGGTTAGAGTTGGAAAGGACCTTGAAGATCATCGAATTCCAACCCCTATACCATGGGCAGGGACACCTCCCACTAGGCCAGGTTGCTCAGAGCCCAATCCAGCCTGGCCTTAAACACCTCCAGGGATGAGGCAGCCACAACTTCCCTGAGCAACCTGTTCCAGTGCCTCACCACCCTCACAGGAAAGAATTTCTTCCAAATATCCAATCTAAATCTCCCCTCTTCCAATTTAAAACCATTACCCCATNTTCTTTTGATTCAGCCCAGGATACGGTTGGATTTCTGGGCTGCCAGCGCACACTGCCGGCTCATGTTGAGCTTCTCATCCATGAGCACTCCCAAGTCCTTCTCCTCAGGGCTGCTCTCCAGCCATTCTCTGCCCAACCTGTATTTGTGCCTGGGATTGCCACGTCCCAGGTGCAGGACCCTGCACTTGGCTTGGTTGAACTTCATGCCATTTGCACTAGCCCACCTCTCAAGCCTGTCCAGATCCCTCTGGATGGCATCCCTTCCCTCCAGCATGTCTGCACATGCTTCTCAGGGGTGTTGCACATCGAAGTACAGCTTTGTCAATTTGTGCAATGGAAGTTCTGTCAGTTCGAATCATCTTTCCAAACAGTTCACTGTAAACTTAGTGAAACAAATGAGTGCGTGCAGTCTGAGGAGATGGGAAATATGTATCATCAAAGAGATGAGTGAAATGCTGTGATGTTATAGTTATTTTTTAAGGGTATGAAGAAGAACTTTAGTTGCTGTATTACATGCTATTCTGAGAACTGGACAGAACCTGCAAAAAGTTATATTTAATGCTGTTAAAACTGCCATTTAGGTGCCAAGAGTCAGGATGCTTTTTTTGTTTCTTTTTTTTTACTTTTCCTGTTACTTACCTCATTGTCTTCTTAAATGTCCTTTCTTGTATAGCTTTTGCCTTCTGCTGGAATAAAGCAAATGAAAGCCTGTGTGTTGCTGCAGTAGTATTTGAAAAATGTGTGATTGGTTTTGCTCTTCCTTACAGGGTGAAATCGGTTTCAATCAAAGTTTGTGCTCATTTTGGTCTATAAAGCATAAAATATGGACAACTGCTGTGTGCATGGTTATTCTGTTAACAGGCTGGGTTGTCTGTTGTTGGTTGTAACCTTAACACTAGTGCCGCCTGCTGGAAAACCTTAAGATGCTCTGACCTTTGGAGCCAGTGAAGTACTTGGATCAGTAAGTCCTGTATGATCACCGTTAGGTGATAGTGGTCATCCCTAAGCTCAGTAGTTTACATTCACAGGTACTTTTGAAACTGTGTAGTGGCTCCCCAACTTGCAGCATCACCTCTCTGATTTGTTACAACCAGAAGGAACTGATAGCCTGATAGGTGGTGACAGGCTCTGCCTGCCACGATGTGGGAGATGGTCACAGTGGCCGCTCCAGCCGTTAGAAGCTACTGATTCTTGCTCTTGATGAACTGTGAATAACAACTCAAGTACTTGATTCAAAAATTAATGTCTGTTATCATGGCCTGTAACCCCCACCTCCCCCCAAATCCTACAGTGATAAGGGCTTGAGCACCTGCAGTGAAAGGTTGCTTTGTCCAGACAAAGCAGACTGGAGCAGTCCAATAGAGAACTAAATGTATTGTTCCCTGGTGTTTTTTTTTCTTTGTTTTTTTTGTTTGTTTGGTTGGTTGTGGTGGTTTTTTTGTTTGTTTGTTTGTTGGTTTTGTTTGTTGGTTGTTTTTGGTTTTGTTTTTTCTTAAACTACTGTCATGTGCCCAACTCCAAGAGGAATCTATGGACATTTCTAGTAGAGCCCATTTCTGGCAACTGTGATGGTGTAGGGGTGCTCTGTAATGCTGTCTCTGGGCAACAGCATGTCTTGGGCTTGTTATTGCTATAGTTGTCTTTGCTTCTATGTAGGTATTGCTGATGACCAGCTTCACTCTTTAACCTTCAGCCTATTTTCAGCCCTACCCAGCTCCTGCTAAGGCTCTCCACTGTACTCAACTCCGTTGTTGATATCCTCCCTTCATGCACAACTTCTCTTCTTGATCCTTGCTTCTTTCTGTATCTCCTCCATCTCACCCATCCCCCCAGCTCCTTATGTTTGCTGGACCTTGCAAAGAGCTTTTCATAATAAGTGAATCCTGGGTTAGATCACTTCTGTATCAGAAAAATCTGTAGTCCCAGCTCTTCTGTTTTGTGTCAGGGGTATAAATGCTGTTTTCATTTGCATTTGGTTTTCAAGACAGTCATTTCATCTCTGACTTAAGTAAGATGTGCTTGCAAAAATGGAGAAGCTTAGCCTTAGCCTTTTCAGAAACTGTCCTCTCATATCTTCTGTGGAGAAGGAGAGGGAGGATAAATCAATAACTTTACTGGGAGGGGCAGGAAATCATCGTATATAATCTTACAAAATCCTGTAAACAACTGAGCGCTGCCAAGACAATTCCCTGAGTATCATCTATGCTCACCACTAAAGTACAGGCCAGAGGAGAGGCCATGTTACCCTTCAAGCAAATAATCTCGGAGTTGAGAAGCAGATGGATTTCTCTTTCTTGCATCAGTTAGAAATTTTCAAGTCAGTCAGAGAAGGGCAGAACAGTAAACTAGTGTCATGGTAACAGTAGCTCCAATGGGTGTGAACAGCCTGTTGAGTAACACTGTTAAGGTTGCATGGCCAAACCTGTCACAAATATTTCCAGAATGTAACGTGGCTATACAGCCTGAATTCACCTGTAAGCCTGTACCCTGCATTGTGTCATTCTTAACTGCATTTCTCATAGCGTTGTTCCCCTGTACGGTATTGCATCAGCCTGTGCACAGCAGCTGTTTTATACAGGGATGGATTAGGGGGATAGTAAAGGAGTGTTGATACAACAGGCAGACAAAGTGCGTTTATATAGGGGTCTCTACTGGGACCAGTACTGTTCAAAGTCTTCATCAATGACATGGGCAGTGGGATTGAGTGCACCCTCAGCAAGTTTGCAGGTGACACCAAGCTGAGTGTTGTGGTTGACACCTGAGGGACAGGATGCCATCCAGAGGGACCTGGCCAAGCTTGAGAAGTGGGCCTGTGTGAACCTCATGAGATTCAATGAGGCTGAGTGCAAGGTTCTGCACCTGGATCAGGGCAACCCTCAGTGTCAATACCGGTTGGAGGAAGAATGGATTGAGAGCAGCCCTGTGGAGAAGGACTTGGGGGTGTTGGTGGATGAGAAGCTCAACATGAGCTGGTAATGTGCACTGGAAGCCCAGAAACCCAATGCATCCTGGGCTGTCAAAAGAAGGTTAGCAGGGCAAGGGAGGGGATTCTGCTCTGCTCTGCTCTGGGGAGACCCCACCTGGAGCACTCGATCCAGCTCTGGGGCCCTCAGCACAGGAAGGACATGGATTTGAACAGCACCAACCAGCTGTTCCACTGGTATTGTTTTCAGAAATGGGTAAAAAAATGTGGGTGAAAATTTCCACAATAAATCAGTTCAATGGGGGGAAAAATGGCTTCAAAGCCAAGGAGTTGGAGTCTGGTGATGACAGGCAACAGGAAGGCTCAGGCAATCTTGAAATTAGCCAAAATTAACTCTGTAATTAAGCTGTATGTAGCCTTTGCAGGCAGATTTTTCCCTTACCTTCCCAGAGAAACCTTAAGTATTTTTACTGAATGAAGGCAGAACAGCATGAACTTCACTAGCCAGTAATTTCCATAGGAAAGTGTTCAAAGAAAAACAGTTTACCTGGTGAATTGCCATCCTCGTGTCTTGCAGCACAGGGGTCTGTATGTGTTTTGATTCTATTATTTTGAGATGTCTCATGTAAGATGACTAAATCGAAACCCTCCTTGTCCTGGATTCAATGCTTATAAAGATGAAATGTTTTGTGCTACAGCTGTTTTCAATATAGTGAAGTTAAGATGTGTACTTCTTAAATATGTAAGTAGAATTCTTTTATGAGTTAATAAATCTTTGGTACTGGTTGGTTGGTACAAACACATCAAATATTATAACCAGTATCTACTTCCCATATTCTGAAAAGCATCTGACTACTAGAGAAGGCCAACCCTTGACTTGGAGACTCAGTAATTCTCATGAATATTTCAAATAAAAAGTGATGCCTACTGTCAGCTGTTTCCAGCAGGTTTCTGAGTTTGTGCTGAGAGGCTGTAGGGGGGAATGCACTTTGGTTCTCAACCCCTCATCAAGAATTTACAAGAAACTTTGTAATACTTCATTCTGTGGTTAAAACCTTATGCTATTTAATTCTTACTGTCTGCTTCCAAGTAATTATTCACTCAAAGCTGGCATAAAAAATGGACTTATGTAGAGTATTATCTACAAATTCTGGTGTCCAATTTATATCAAACCCTGTCAAGTGAAACAGTTCAGTTTCTGTTCAGTTCTGGATAGTTTGTGGTGGTGGTCAGGCACTGTCAAGCCTTGTCACTGTCAGATTCATTAACAAAATTGCTCTAAGCTGCTAGAGAAACTGTTGCATTAATGTTATGTCATCCTCAATGTCAAGAGGAGTAAGATTTGAGCTTTGAAAATGGTGGCAGGGAAAAATGAAGGACATGGTCTTAATGGTGCCTTACTGCCTCATTCAGAGCAGCAGTTATCTTTCTCAACCTTAGATACAAAGACTGACTGGATATGAATAATAGAAAGATTCAAATTTTTTCTAATAAATATATCAGACTTCTCAGTGATGCTTCTAACATCCAGAAACATGAGCATCATAGAACCAACTGCAGTTCAAGTAGAAGACTGAGATCCCCTACTTAATAAACACTCCCAAGTCTTTCTCCAGGAGATCAAATCTGTGTTCGCTGGTACTGAATTTTGCAAGCCTTTGGTAGAACACTTCTTACAGAGCCTAGCCTGAGTCTTGCTAGGGAAATGGAACATTTTTCTTCTTCATTTAGTTATCTGTCATCCATCTTTAGTTGCTTTCATTAATGTGACTGAGCAGAAAACATTTCTCATGGTTCTTAATGATCCTTTATGAACTAATATTGTCAGTGAAGCTGAAACACCTACAGGATAGCCCCAATGCTGAGGAGAGGCATGCTAGAGCTCTTACTTCATTAAGTGAATTGTTGTTGCCTATTCTTTTGTATTCACTCACATTCTTGGAGTGTTAGGAGTCTCTCTTCTTAAGGAGACTGCAAGTATGTACTTTGTCTAACAAAGGATGATTTACTTTGTGACAGACACTGGCATTTCTCTCTTATCTCTTCCTGGGAAACCACTACCTTGGATCATACTCAGTGTCCTACATACCCCATTCATGGCTCTGTCTGAGAACTCAAGATAATTGCTTTGCTATGGATACCTTTGCATTACTCACAACCAGTCCCATTCAGAAATGATGTAGTGAGGAACATTGACATCTCTATGGTGTCTGGATTGATTAGATAGAAGCCAGTAATGCTTTCATTTGATCTATTCTCTGAAAGCTGAAGGTGAATTAGACTGTTCTGACATTCTTTTATCCAGTTCTATGCATGATTGCAGAGATCCTGTGCAGTAGGAAATCTTTTTTCAGTGGAGATTCATGTAAAAGATGGAGTTGAGCAGGTGTGAGAAATGCTCCTTGTCCAATAACAATGGCTCAGTCAGTGATCAATACAAAGCACATTTTAAACGTGCTTGCAAGAATGGGTGACCCAGCAAAAGTGGGCACACTAGATTTTAGTGCATTTTGTTTCTATTCCCAGCTGAAATTTCCCTCCCCTACTTCCCCACTGGCTGGGTACTCCAGAGGTTACAGCCTGTCAGAAAGGTTTAAGACTTCTGTTTTTCCCACCCCTGTTTATTTCTCCCCATCACTCTGCCTTTATCAATTCCTTCACTTCTTTCTTTCTTTCTTTTTTTTTTTTTTTTTATATTCCATTTTTTGATAATGTTCCTTAAGTTTGCCAGTCCCAGTTAAACATTTATCTTTTCCTTAGACTGTGTTCTGGCATAGACTGATTTCTTCTTTGTCTAAGGGATGAACATTCTTGCATTTTTGTCCCTGGGAAGCTTTTGTGTTGTTAATAATTGTCTAACTACATCATTGCAAGACAATAAAACTGTTCTTTTACAAAAACTAGCACAATCGTTCCTTTGTAAAACCAGTCTTAATTTTTCTTACACAAAGTTATATATTCATTTCTACTCAGCTTCTCTTTTCTGTACTGCAGATCTTGACCTTCGCCTGTGACACACTAAGGGTGATTTGTTCAGGCTTAGCAAAGTTATTCAAATCTGAGTTTTGTGAAACCAGCCAGCAGCAGATGTACAGGGCTCCACTGGTTGCTCTATAACATCATCCAAATGCTTTCATCTAATTGGTGTCCAAAAGGCAAGGCTGTATTTCAGCTTGCCCAAAGCTAGCTCTGCTGCCCTCTCTTTGTTTTAGTTGCAGACTCAAAAGTGCACTGTTCTTGATCTTTTTCCCTCTCCTACTTGGTGATAATTACTTCTATGTTTTTGGAAAACAATTGTGCAAATGCCTTTCAAGATATGTTTTTCTTTTACATGAATGAGGACAAAGCTCAGTACTGATCACTGATTTCAATCTTTGGCTGTATTTGCTTGCCACAGGCACAGGGTGAGAATGCAAATTCCAGAATGCCCAAGCAGGTCTTCTAAGCTTGCTTGTGGTGACAGGCCACTGGAATGACAATGCAGAGACACCCAAAGTCCTCCCTTACAGCATGCCAGATTGATAATTGTGAGGGATAAGCTTTGAGACATCTGGAGACAAATCTTTCCTTGTGCTCACATAGCTCTTGATGTGGAACATGCAGCTAAGTTGGAGGTCAAGAGATAGAAGATGTTCTGAGAAGTTTTGTTGCCACTTCTCAATCATCTTAAGGTCACATATTCAGGTGTGTTGTGTGCAGGATGATGAAGCTAAATATGGCACTGAAGAAATTGAAGTTGTTGATTAATAAAACAAAAGAGAGAAGAGAATTAGAGGAAATTAATGATTTTTTTTTAGTTGTTGGTTTTTTGGTTTTTTTTGAAATGTTCTTTGACATTGCAGTGTGGCCAGTGTTGTGCTGCAGTCAGTACCTTTCTGACCAAACTGAAAAGAGCTGTTGCTGGTAATGTTTGAAAACAATGAATGTGCTCTGTTTCTTAGGATGGTGCATACCTGCACAGATAAGCATAAGCTGTATTGCCTTGTGATGGCAGCTCAAGGGGGCCTGTATGACTTGGATGACTTGAGTCTAGCTAAGGCACGACTGGAGCCTATGTTGCTAAAAAACCCTTAAAAAACCAGAAAACCGAAGTCCAACACACTGTGCCAAAGGACTGAACTGCCTGTAGAATCAACTTTTTCTCCCTTCTCCCTCCTTATGCCCTCTACAGCAGCAGCACTGATGCACATGTGAGAAGTTCTAGTGTAGGTGTTATGCAGTTGTGTAGTTTGGTCACTACGTGGAGGAGTTGAGCCTCTGGAGCTGATGATCTTTCCTTAAAGCTAAATTTGGGATATATTTTATGTTTTGAAATTATAGTAGAAACTAACAGGCTCAAGCAAAGCTGAAGGGAATTGTGTCAAGATAGAGGGGAGGCAATTGTAGAGCAAAGAATGAAAAACAGTCTAACCAGATTTAAAGAGGCTTTGTATCCATTGCTGCATACAGCTAATAACATATAGTTATATGCTTTGCTGTATTGGGACTTCATTGTTTGGTGTGTAGGTTGGTATTATATTAAAAAAAAAAAAATTGAGGAGGAGGGGAGTTGCATGGGGAAAGGCAGCAAGATTCTTATCTTTGAGACTGTGTAATAGAGGTCACCTCGATGGAGGACAACAGACCTGGCGTAACAGTTTCTCCACTGTTTTTCAGCCTTGTAGATCAAAGCAATTCTGTTGATGTGGTAAAGAAAAAAACATGGCTTTCCTGTGCAGGGGTGCTCTCTGGTGCTGGAGCAGAGAATGCTGCATGCTGACACCTGATGGGAAGACCTTTATTTGCATTAAAGGATTATTGAGCGATGCACATGCAAGTGTACCTTGGCATTGAATCTCATAAAATACTGTTGAATTTAATGCTAATTTTGTTAAATCTCTGTTTCACTTTAATAAATATTTCACTACTTCTGTCTTGTGAGTGAAGTCAATTGCTCTGCCTATGACAAGCTTCATCATTATTGTCAGATAGAACTGTTTGTAAATTGACTTGCTTTCCTGGGGAGAGACTAGTTTTGGGGCTTCATTTTTAATTTTTAACTTGACCAAACTTGAAATGTAAATGGAAAATATCAAGGACTTGGTAATCGGCTGATTGAGCTCTCTCAGCTGTAAAGGTAGTTAGGCCTCAGCTCCCAGGAAGTGACCCATAACTGTGACATCTCCCTTGTATTCTTGTACTTCCTTAGGATGGAAGGTGGATAGAAGATGCTGTGCAAGATGTCTAGGCAGCAGAGGAAAAACAGGACCCTAAGATGGTAAAGGTCATCTGTCACTGAGGCAACTTGTTCAAACAAATATAGATTAATGTTGAACTCATTCAAAATGGACTACCTCATTCTACTTGGAAAAAAAACATAGTGTTTTTGTTTGGCTCAGATTTTTTGTCTAGGTTTCACTGAAGGAAAGTTGTAGATCTGTGTATCTTTCAAAATGTTCTCCCAGAAAATTTCCATGAAGAAATTGAGTGGTTTTTACTAGAAAAAGTCCTCAGCCTGATCTGTTACTCAAGTCTAGCATCTCTGAACATCCTGTAAAAATGTTCAAATTGTGCAAATTTCTGTCCTGAGATCTACGTGGTCTAAATACATAAACAGATAAGGGGTAGGGAGTAAAAGGAACGACTTGCAATGAAATTAATCTGGTAGTTGTCTGTCGCATCTTTGTCAATAAGGAAATTACATTTATTTGAAGTTTCATGTTGTGTGTAACTTCTAAACTTGATGCCAAAGCTTTTGGGCCTGAACCCAAACCCCACACTCCAAAGCTTGCCTATAAGTTGCAAATGGCAAAATCAAAGGAAAGGGCAGAGCAAGCCTGAGTCTGAGGTGACAAACATTTTAGACGGGTCTGTGTCTAAAGATGTAGGTCAGGATGTCCCATGTAAGGGACATTCTTAGTGTCCCAAACAGCTCTATTTCACAATAGACCAGGCATGCTGTACAGCTGAGAGAAGGCAGTAGGGCACTAGAGGAACAACCTGAATTGCTGCTCTTATGCTGGGATGAACTGGTCTTACAAGGACCTATGAATGGTAATGCTGCCTAGAAGGCTGAAACTGCAACTATTTTATGTGGCTGAGTAAAATAGATTGTGGAAGGTATTGGCTTTGGTAGTGTATTTGGCAAAACAAATAACATTCATGTGACTTGTCCAGGAAATACCACCATGACATTTACTGTTGGGTTTTAGTTTTTGGTTTGTTGGGTTTCTATTTATTTGGGTGGTGTTAACCTATATCCTTACCTAACCTTTTCTGAGACTGAGAGATCAGCTGCTTTAAAGAGATATCTCATACTTTCCTCCTCTAAGCAGTAGATTTATTAGTATCACAAGAGTGCTATGGAGACGTATAGCATTTTTCAGACACTTCCAGATTGTTACTCAAAAGCATTTATATTTTGATCCCCAGTCCTACTTTAAGGTTTTTCAAGCACCATCCATTGGGTCTTGCAAAGTCAGTGAAGTGCCCTAAGGTTTTAGGGTTTAAGTAAATGTAGTGCGACAAGGGAAAACAGGAATAGCAAATACCGACCACACTTCAGCCACTACTAAAGGACCTGAGTGGATAAAGAAAATAGCGTGTGAAATACTTATTGTTACCTCTGTATCTTTTTACTCCTTCGTTTAAACAGAATGTATACAATCCTGATTAATTAATTTCTAAGCTAAAATATAGAAACAATGGAATAAAGAGCTGTATGAAGATGAATGGTAGAAAGCAAATTCCAAGAAGAAAATAGAGGAATGAGAATTCAAAAGTTTTCACTTTTGGATTGCATCTATGTATCACAAACAACAGAAAGTCACAGAAATTTCAGTGTTGCTTTTTTACAGTACTTTGGCAATGATCTTGACATTTTGATTAGAGTCACATAAATGTATAATAATCTTGTTGTTGGGAGGGGACACAGCTGGCACAGCTGATTTGTGTTGGCCAGAGGGATATTCCAAACCATGCGACATCATGCTTAGCAATAAAAGTTCAGGAATGGAGGAAGAAAAAGAGGGCATATTCAGAGTTATGTAATTTTTCTTTTTTTCCCAAGTTGTTAAATGTGCTGAGGCCCTGCTTTCCAAGAAAGTGCCTCGATATCTACCTGCCAATGGGAAATGGTGAATAAACTCCCTCTTTGAGGGAGTAAGTGGCTCTGTGGGACTTAGCTGCCTGCTGGGGTTAACCCACCACAATATCTCATGTCAAGATGTAGGAATGGTTAAAGGAGCTGGGATACTAACTACATGTTAAAATACATGCTGTGTAGCTATACGTATTAAAATGTATACATATGTAACATATATAGCTATACACGTTAAAATGTAGCTATACATGTTAAAATGAAGAGCAGGAAAGGCGATTACAAGAAGAAGGAAGGGTAAGGACTCCTTTACACTATGTAGTTCTCCCCCCCAAGAGCTGGGCATGTTCTTATTCTCGAGTGCCCTATGAACCAGGATGTTATCTTGGATTTGGTTGCAGGGAAGAATGATTTAATAGGCTAGGTACCTTCAGGCCTAATTCCCTCCTTCGATGAACAAAAGATCATCTGGTAGCCTGGAGCTTACTGATACAAAGGAATCAGACTGAGACTCACAGTGAATGTACCCAGACTCTTTTGCCCCATTCTTGCCAGCTTTCTGCCCTGATGGCGCTCCAGCTACCAGCCACCCTGCAGGAGAAGACTAGTTAAACAGTTGGGCTTTCCTTCAATAAGAGTGGCTGCTGTTTTCTGCTGAAAAATAGGAAATGATACATATTTCTTTTTGCCACAAGATAGTATGGTTGTGGGCAGATGTGTGGTATTATTTCCCCTTTTTTGGTAATGACTTTTATTTGCATGCTTATAATAGTATATATTTGCATTCTCTCTTTCCCTCTCTCCTCCCTGTTTACCCAAACTATTCTTGGAAAATAACTTTCTGGGGATTTTAAATGCCTAAGGACTTTCTCTTCTTGTCCCCTCTACCATTTCCCCCTCCTTCCCACACCTTTTCTTTTATTATTTCAGTAAAGGAAAATATAGTGTTGGAAGTACATTATATTGCCAAATATCTTTTTGCTATTTTCCTTTGTCAGTGAAGAACCAAACACATTAAAGGAGCATGGGGTGTTTGTGCTAGCATGGACTCATGCCAATGGAGCACATGCTCAGATTTCAAAAACTTTTGGTTTAAGGTCCAATATTTAGTAGCTCTTCTATTGTGTGGTGCATCTGAATCATTGTGGGAATTAGCGAAAAGAGAGAGAGTGAGATTTATTTGTAAGCTCTGCTTCAAAGCTACTCTGGGGCAGCAATGCAGAAAATCTGCCTGCATGGCTTTTACAACTTGTATAGGAAAGAACATGATACTCTGTTTTTTTTCTTTGTGAGCAGAAATGGCTAGGATTGCATTTGTCACCAGTGATGTCACTTGGGCTCTTTTAAAAGTGAGGCTAAAGCTCAATGGACATGTGAAATGAATGGTACCCTTTTTATCTTTGCGTCTCTTTCTCTGCATAGAAGTTGCCCGTATGTTTTGCAAGTGCACCACAAATAACTACGTGTTGCCACAGACAAGTAAAAGACAGCGGGTCCTAGAACTGTCCACCCAGATGTTTTGGCAGTATTAATTTGAGAGGAATGTTTGGAGAGCAGGAACAGTTTAGTCTGTAATCTGGTCAATACTTAGTGCAAGTTGCATGAGTCACAACACTGAACAAATGCAGAGAAACATTTTTTTTCAGTTGCCTTCCTTGTTAGATTGGTTGGATCTCACAAAGCTCTTGAGTCATTATTGGCTGTGGTCTCTGTGTTTGGAAAAAGCAGTGAGGGAAAGGTTGATGATGTGTGGGCAATGGAGCAGTATTTGTGGGGGGAAAAAAAAAAAGCAGTGGCAAATGACCTTTTGGGTATCTCCCCTAAATATAAAGAGAATTTTTAGACTGGGGATTGTTTGTGTTGTGATTTAAAGCTGGCTGTTTCCTCTGTGTCATCCTCATTTCCTCCTAACCTCAGCAGTTTTCTTGAGAAAATACTCCATTCATCACAACTAGCAATTTCTGGGAATGTGTTGGTTCTGGTTGGATTTACCAAGGACGTTCTCAAAACCAGGATGAATTGTAGGGAGGGTTTGGGAGAATTGACTGCAACAATGTTTTGCATGCTTGTTGCATGACAAACTGAACTATGTGATGACTATTTTAGAGAGCTTCCCCTTCCCCCCCCGGCCCTCTTTCCCTTTCCATAAAGGTTCAGTATCACTCTGGTGCAGAATGCAAATATTTAAAAGCTATTGAAAAATGGTATTGCAATGCCAGGAACATTTCCCTCTCGATCTGGTTGAGGCTAGAAATCTAGAAGGAGGGTAATAGAAAATGTAGCCCATGTAATGCTCTCATGGGATGTGGTGTTTCTGGGCTACTATGTTCTGTCTGCAGCTAATCCATTTCCGTGGCCTCATGGCTGCAGATCAGGCAGGGTGCATCCATACACGTGTTACCTTTTATAGGGCAGAAATAGTCCTGTGGGGCTGACAAGCTGCTCTTTTGCTGCACTGGCCCATGTAACTGAGTCACAGTCTCATGTGGGTGGATGTCGGTCATTTGAAAGGCTTAGCTCTTACAGAAGTTTATGTAATTCTTAACTATATTTAAAAAAAAACAACAAGCAAACAACCATACTTTTTATTTCTTTTGTGGAGAAGCATCCTACGTCGTTAGTTCTCAACCTGTATTAGTCCAATAAAGGCAATTAGTTTTCCCTATGGCAGGAAGTCTGCTCAGTATTTGGCAGTTGCCCTTGGAGCATATCCTTAGAGCAGATGGCTGCTTGCCTGCCAAACAAGATACAAATTAGATTTCCAGATGATTGAATGACGGTGTCAGGAAAGCAGCCGTTCATCTTGACTCCTCCTCTATTGCAAATCGGGTTAATCAGTGAGAACAAAACCACTCGCCATCAGTGCATGCACTCTGCACAGCCAAGATAGCAGGGGATAGGCCCCCCTGGGAGAAGGTGGGATAAGTTAAAAGGAGATGTTTTCATCTCTGGAAACATTTGGTTTATAATGAATACTAAATCTGCCTTCTACACAAGTGAATTTCCAAGCCTGATTTAGTCCATAAGGAAAGCAAGAAATTAGTATATTAGACCAACAATCCCCATACCCTGTCACCATCGAAGTCCTGCGCTGGCTCATAACTGGGCTGAATTCCGATGCAGCAGGAGGATAACCGTGGAGCTGTGCTGTGAGGCAGATTTATTTATGATCAGCTTTTAGGTTCAAGCACAAACTCCACATTAGCTGCATTTCTGTACCTGTGATCACAGTATATAGGAGTACGCTCTGCTTGGCCCAGGAGGACAGGAAAGCAGCCTGGTAACCTGTGCTTCTCTTATGTGTCGTTTCTTTCTGTTTTAAAACAAAGTGCATCTTATTTAAGCATGGTTATTTCAACATAGTCCAAGGTGAGCAGGTGATTGCTGACTGGTAAATGTAAGATCTGGACGAACAGCTTTAGTTTTGTTCCAAAACCCTTGGAAATAACCACAGACTCACCATGCACCTGTGAAGTGGAGCCAAGTTCCACTTGGAACCTCATATTCTAGCCAGATAACTGGGGAAAAAAAGCAATTAAACCAAGATAGCTTTGAAAACAGAGTGATGGGGGAAGAAGAAATATTTTTTTCCCATAGTGAAAAAATACAGTAGAATCACTAATATGCTCAGTTGGACAAATGTGTTTCCAGTGAAGTTAATGGAGTTCTGCTGGCACAGTTGTGGAGGGAATCTGGCTTGGCGCAGCAGTTGGGGACTAGATCTTCAGTTGATGCAAGCAGATGGAGTTTCTACTGAAGTCCATGAGGTTATACTGATCTATAAAAATGGAAAGAACTGGCCCCCTGGGCAACTACAGTCTAGGGACTGCCTTGCTGTTCAGTGATCAAAATGCAAGTTTCTCTGTATATTTATCTTCTCTTCCTTTCATGTAAATAGCGGGGAAAGAAAGATTAGTAAACTGCACTAATTTAATGAATCTCATTTTTAATATTCTTTTCTTCCGGAGATTAATTTATTTTACTTAGTGTATTAACACATATATAGCTGTAAAGGCAACTGTGTTAAAGTTACTGTGCAGCAAAAAAACCCACACCACCAAACCTGACCATAAAAAGATAGAGAAAAAATATTTATTGCAGCTTCATCTAAAAATGGTTTTCCACCCTTCATTAAAAATACATTACCTTCTGAAGCTATTCTTCTACCTAAAGAGACTTAAAGCTAAAGAAATACATATAGTTATTTAATTTTTAAAGAAGTCTTAGAGAGGATGAGGCCAAAGTCAGCATAAAGCTTTTCAGCAGGGTCAGCAGCACGGGGGTTTGTCCCCTGAGGGTGGCTGGGAGGGGGCTGCCGGACTAGAGGAAGAAAGGCAGGGAGAGCTCAGCAGCATCTGAGGTGGATGCAGGGCTGGGGTGAGGGAAGGACAGCTGGATACTGCAGGAACAGAGCTAGGAGTTTACATCAGGATTAGCAAAGGTATAGATAAGTCAAAAGTGTTCATAATGGCCAGTATGGAAGGTGCTGAGGAGGGGTCAGCAGGGTTTCGGGAAGATGTGTTAAGTTTGGGGCAGGGGGTGTGGTGTGTGTGTCTGTCTTCTCTTCCCTACCTTTTTCCTTGTACCTTTTTTCCCCCTGCTGATTCCTCTTCTCTGCACAGAGGGATTTTGTGATGAAATGACAATGTTAAGATGACATTTCATAGGAGGGTCCTGGAAAATCAGGTTTGGTTTCTCCTCCTGCTCAGGATGGAGCTGCAGATGAAGGTGGCAGAAGCTGTTGCTGTTGTGGGGCTGCCTTAAGTGTCTCTCAGTAGAGGCAGAGCTGTGCTGGCGAGGGGCACAATGATGGTCACAGGAAAGTCACACAGCAGCAGGGCAGGGTGGTTTGCCATCCCAAGCTGCATTGTGTTTTTTTAATATAGGTTCTCTGGATGAGACTTCAAAGTTCGGCTGTGCTCTGAAAAGAAACAAGAAGGGCTTTAAAGTTTCCATGTCTGTTATTTCTAAAAAAAAAAAAGAAAAAAAAAGTGTTCTCAGTTTAGAAGTAAAAGGTTTTTTGTCCTGCTGTTTCTTTGAATGTTCAAGCTGAACTTTTTCTCTGGCTTTTACCTGTTTCAAAGGCATACTGCCCTAGATTTAGACACTCTAAAGCTGTATCTACATTTGCTTGACAGGTAATTTGTTTTTTTCCTAGTTTCACCTAACATTTGTTTATGTTAAAATCTTAAAGTAGACAAAATGATTAGCAACTCAGGTGTATTTAGCTAGCTGAGAGAAATTCACAGCTTGTCCAGTGTTAAATATCAATAGTTCTTCCATGTAAAATATATCTTGCCATCAATATGTGCTAGAGATTTAGAAGGAACTGAATAAGACTTCTGAAAATTACTTCTTTATTTTTTTCTTCCCTATAATAGCAGCACCAGTGGTACACCTGTGTCACTCCATGGCCTGAAAGCCAACAGCAGCATCGATTAAGAGTCAAAAAGAATTCACTTCAGTTTACTTCCCTTTACTGTACTGGCCCTGAATTGGTATCACAATAAAAATCCTGTGGTAGCTTAAAATCACCACACTACAATCAATAAACCTAATAGCCACTACATAAAGAAGATACATCTGAAGCTAAGCCTGTCCTCACAAAATCTGTTCACCTTGGATATATTTTTCCTATTTTCCAAGGTTGGTAACAGGTTATTGGGTTTTGGTTTTAATTTCTTGACGGGGAAACAGGCATAAACAGCATGAGACACATTTGTCATAGTGAATTGTCTATGGCAAGGGTAGTATTTGAACTAAAAGTTCTGAAATTTCTATTTTTACCTTCCTTATAGCATCTCTAGCATCTAAGGCCTGGAATGGGCACTGTCTTAGTATATGCTGCTGCACGCCCTCAGTATGCACGTTTCTATACAGTATCAAGAAAAAAATGTTTTGAGAGCAGCATATGGGCAATGAAAAATTTTTCAGCAAAGCTACTTTTCAGAAACCCCTTGGAACCTTTAACTTCCTGTGAACTTTATCTATTATTCACTATATCATTTTAATCCTCTTTCTGTTCGGAGACAAGGATCTTACACAGCTAAATAACATTCTTGGAGATCCTGCCCTGGATTGCCAGGGTGTTTGGTGAATTGGTGCTATGCACAAAACTATATGAATATTGAGATGGTGAATAGTCATTGTAGCAGGACAGAGCCTTGCTGCTCACCCTGTACAGAAATCTATCACCAAAAATACCTGTGAGGAAGATGGAACATGTTTTATGAAATAATTTTATTGTTCTTGTCTTAGCTGTGAATCAGGTGAGTGCCAGTTACTAAATGGTCCTCAAACATACTGTGCTTCCTCAGGACTGAGGGCCTGATTATCCTTAGACTAGATGCTGGAGCTTATCCATGAATGTCTTCATGCTCATAAGTCAGAGTTTCAGTGTACAGAGTTTCAGACCCTTCAATTCGCTTCTCTCCCAGAGCAGTTTTTTTTCACACTGGTGGTGAGCTTTCCTGCCAGGCTCCTGCTCTCTGTCTCCTTATTTGTTAACTCCAATTAGAGTGAATCTGCCCTAATAGACCAATCTTCTCATGCTTGCTTCAAGCAGTCTCTGGTCTATTTTAATTACTCTCCTTTTAGTAATTACTGTCTCTGTTTTCACACTCTTAGACTTCTTTCCCCACTTTGCTGATATAAGCCTTTGGAAAGAGGTTTTGTGTCCTGGTTTGGGGTAAAATGAACCAATTTTCCGTTTTAC
>VZRU01011551.1:246000-272244 GCA_013398155.1 Pedionomus torquatus
ATCAACAGGTCAAGCCTCTTCTTTCCCCTTCTTCTTTCTCCCTCTTTCTCCTTCTTCGATGGCTGATGTCCAAGGAGGGCCCTGCCTGTTCATCTGCCTCTGATCCCGATCTCAGCATTCCTGGCTCCGGATCTGAAGCCCAGCTCCTGTCGGTTGCCGGGTCCGGTTTGGGACTTTTCCTGAGGCCTGCTGGTGACGTGGTCGTCGTCCTGGGAGCTTGATACGGTTTTGTGTGTACTGTATACTCCCTTTTTTCCTTTTTTTTTTTCCCCTAAATTTCCTTTTTATTGTGCTGCTTATATTTTCATGAAAGTAGTTTAGTTTGTTCTAAACTCTTGAATCTCTTTAACTCCTTCCTTTCCTTTCTTTACCCCTTTACAAAGGGGGAGGGGGGGACATCTGTCGCTCAGGTTTTGGTGGGTTTGGCTGAGACCGCGACATTTTGCAATTTTGCAACATCAGATAGAAGTCTGCTGATCGACTAATATTGTTTCAACTCCTTGGTGAACTGTAGTTTCTCTGTTAAGCTGTCAAGGAAAGCAAGAAAACATCATATTTTTTATTATAGCAAAATTGTCAATAGTTCAGAGGAAGGAATATCTGTTACTTTCTACCTATTTACAGAGAAGTTAGACTTCTTTCATTTTGATGCAATAAAAAAGGACAGATAGCAAGGATGGCTCAGTAGAGGGTTAATCTCAAAATCTAAATGGTATGACAGTATTTGTCTTAGACTTTTTTAGGATTAAAGTGGCTGTTAAAATGTAATCCCCACCCTGCCCAAATTGAGATGGCTTTACTATGGAAGCATGAGAAAATTTCAAGTTTCACTTAAGACTCTCATTATATTTTCAGTTAAAATCTAAAAATAGTCTTTAAAAAGGTGGATGTTTGGTGTTTAGATCTAATTTCATTTAAAATGTAATTAAGCGACACTGGATAGGTTATTGGACACAGTCAGACTGTCAAAAGATGGAGTAAATTCCATAAATAACCTTAACTGATCTTCTGTTGCCTGCCTTCTGTGTGGTATGAAGTGTATGTAAATATTTTGTTATAATGTCACCAGAATGGTGTCTAGGCTATGATGCTACTTGGGGCATTTTTAAACTAAAAAGGAGGGAAACTACTGTTTGTTGTATGTATGTTTGTGGTGGTTAAAATACATGATAAGGGCCGTGTCTCCAAGCATTTATGTGATTCGTGTGGAGGATGCTGGTGACATTTTCAGTCTCTTGCAGAACTGGAGCTTAGACAACTTCAGTAATATAGATGTGCTATGAATCCTTTTCTTTAGAGCTTTGTATTTGCTTAATGATTCTCTGATCTGGTTGGTTAGTATTTTTTATAGGAGCTTCCATTAAAATACCAGTTAAAAAAAAAAAAAAAAAGCCCAGTATAGCATAAGGAGTTGGGCATTTTAATGCTGCATCCATAGTGTGTTGTAATTAAAAACAAAATGGTGTATCTGGGAGAGGACAGTAGATGGCTTTGATTCATACTTAGGTTTCTGCTGCTCTTATTGCTAATTTTCAACCAGTGAGACCGGGTAGCTGTGCTAAACCTGTTCTTAAACTTTGGAGAGTGGGTGGAGGTTTGCATCATTAGGGAGAGAGAATGTTATAGCTGGTTACTAAGATACCTTTTTTTTTTTTTCTTTTTTTCTTTTTTTTTTAAATCTTTCTTCTTAAACATTTGTTATTGCTGCATGTCAGCTACAGCACACTGAGCTAAATCATGGAGAGCATCATCTTGAGTGAGCTCTCAAAGCAAGTGCAGGACAGCCAAAGGATCAAGACCAGCCAGCATGGGTGTATGAAGGGGAGGTCCTGTTTAACCAACCTGATCTCTTTCTGGATAGGAGGAGAAGGCTGTGGATGTTGTCTACCTGGACTTTGGTAAGGCCTTTGACACTGTGCCCCACAGCATTCTCCTGGAGAATCATGTCATAGACAAGTGTACTGGGTAAAATACTGGCTGGATAGCCGTGCCCAGAGAGTTGCGATTAATGGGGCAAAGTCTTGTTGGTGGCTGGTCACCAGTGGTGTCCCTCTGGGCTAAGTTTTGGGGCCAGTCTTGTTTAATATCTATCGATGACCTGGATGAAGGGATTGCACCTTCAGTAAGTTTGCAGATGACACCAAATAGGTGGGAGTGTTGATCTGCTTGAGGGCAGGAAGGCTATGCAGAGGAACTTGGACAGGTTGGATCGATGGGCCAAGGCCAAGTGTATGAGCTTCAATAAGGCCAAGTGCCAGGTCCTGCATTTTGGTCACAACAACCCCATGCAGTGCTACAGGCTTGGGGAAAAGTGGCTGGAAAACTGCTTAGCAGAAAGGGACCTGGGGGTGCCGGAGGACAGCTGGCTTATCATTTGCCAGCAGTGTGCCCAGGTGGCCAAGAAGGCCAACAGCATCCTGGCTTCTATCAGGAATAGCGTGGCTAGCAGGAGTAGGGAAGTGGTGATGCCTTTGTACTCAGCACTGGTGCCCCTTACTACAAGAAGGATATTGAGGTGCTGGAGCGTGTCCAGAGGAGAGCCACCAAGCTGGTGAGGGGTTTAGAGAACAAGTCACACAAGGAGAGGCTGAGAGAACTCGGCGTGTTTAGTTTGGAGAAGAGGAAGCTGAGGGGAGACCTCATTACCCTCTACAGCTACCTGAAAGGAAGTTGTAGAGAGGTGGGTGCTGACCTCTTCTCCCAAGTGAATAATGACAGGACCAGAGGAAATGGTCTGAAGTTGCAGCAGGGGAGGTTTAGACTGAGTATTAGTAGGAATTACTTTACTGAAAGAGTGGTCAAGCACTGGAACAGCCTGCCCAGGGAGGTGGTGCAGTCACCATTGTTGGAGGGATTTAGGAAATGTGTAGACGTGCACTTCAGGGCACACTCTAGTGGCTGAGATTGTAGGGAGGTTTTGTGTGTGTATGGTTGGACTCAGTGACCTCAGAGGTCCTTTCCAACCATGATGATTCTGTGAAGCCAGAACCTCGATTCAGGTACAACAAACAATATGTAATTGATAATGTGGTTTTGCTTGATCAGTACTCATCCCCTTCTTTGTATTACTCTGTGTAACAGCATCCATTTCATGTTTTTTGGGGCCTCTAAACAGAGGGGGGTGTTCATCTTACTCCCAATGGTTTGACTATATTTTTTTTTTAAACCTAATTCAACTGTAAGTTTCTGATTAAATGTATTTAGAATGTGACTCTAAATGGCACTGCAACAAGGTCTTTTTCCAATTTGCACAGAATTTCACTCAGATTAATAACTTTAATTCTGTATGTAGTGTGAGGTAAATAAGTAGATTCTAGCAGTCACTCCAGTTGCACAATTCCATTCCTATGATGTGTCCTTTCTAGACTAGCCTTTTCTATGGGTTACACCATCTTGGATTTTGGTACTGAAGTACTTGTGCTATCCCTTTATTTCTGCAAAAGCCTTTTTGCAGTCTTACTCCTACTGTAATGCTATCTTTTGCCAGTTGTCTCAAAAGCAAGGAATTAAAAACTTGCACAACTTATTTGCTCTTTCTTTGAATCTTGAATACCGTGTCTGTCCTTAGATGCAGTTCATAGTACCTCGAAGGCTTGCAGCTGACCACAACTGGCTAAGGGAGCAGGGGGGGATTTTAGTTTTGCCCATAAAATTGGCAGGTTTTTGGATGTCAGCAATGAATGGCATTTTCTTTGGTACTGCTTTGTTTAGAAATGTTTCTAGATTTTTTCTTATTTCTTTCCACTTTTTTTTTTTTTTTTTTTTTTTTTTTTTTTTTAATTTGGTTTTTTTTTTTTCCTTTTTTTTTTTTTTTTTTTTTTTTTTTTTTTTGTGAATAACTAGGTTTGTTTTTCTTTTTTTGAGTTTTTGTTTGTTTGTTTGTTTGGGTTTGGTGGTTTTTTTTGGTTGGTTGGTTGGTTGTTTTTTTTTATTCCTGCAACAGTGGGAGTCACTGTTACAAGCAATCATTCAGCTACCTGATACAGTTTCTATTGAAACACCTCTGGAAGTCAATATAATTCGATTGCAAAGAAAAGCCACTGTTCATAAAACTCTATATGCCAAAATCCATTAAGTGTTTGTTGGTTGGTTGTATTATTTTTTTAATTTTTTTTAAGAGCCCCAGCTGAGAAAATGCTGTTTTGTTAAGCTTGATGAAATAACATCCTGCTACTTGACTAAATGCAACTCTGTTTCAACAACATTGTTGGAAAGAGTATTTTGATATGCTTAACAGTTCCTAGTTTAAATGCAAATTTTCTTCAGACTCTGCAGAAACCTGTCTTCTGCCCTACTGCCTGTATATTTAGTCTGTTACTGCATGTAGTTTTTGACCTCCACAGTGAAAGTAAGTTAGGTGCACTTAAAAAGAACCATGTTTGTGTATTTCATTCCCTTTGGGTTATCTGTTTGGCTGGTAGCAGTTAAGGTAGAAAATCATAAAGAAATGCACAGCAAGGCTCCAGAAGATGATAGGAGAAGTATTGAGTAGGAACAGCCTTTCCTGACTGTCGGCTTCACTTCCACACCAAAGCCCAGACTGGAGGGAACCCAGTGACAGAAAATGCTGACTGAAGCAAGAAGATGAGCAAACAAGTTGTGAGCAAATATAAGCTGATAAAGAAATACAAGAACAGCAAGCGTCTGTCTGTCTGATTCTACCTAAAGATGGCAGTCAGCCCGTCTTACCCATATTATCATTAAAGACTGGCCTTTTGTCATAGAATCATAGAATTGTTAGAGTTGGAAGGGACCTTAAAGATCATCAAGTTCCAGCCCACCTCCCACTAGACCAGAGTGCTCAAAGCCCCATCCAGCCTGGCCTTGAACGTTTCTGGGGATGGGGCAGCCACAGTTTCTCTGGACAACCTGTTCCAGTGCCTCACCACCCTCACAGAAAAGAATGTCTTCCTAATATCCAATCTAAATCTCCCCTCTTCCAGTTTAAAACCATTACCCCATGTCCTATCACTACCCTTCCTGCCAAATAGTCCCTCTCCTGCTCTCCTGTAGGCTCCCTTCAGACACTGGAAGGCTGCAATGAGGTCTCCCTGGAGCCTTCTCTTTTCCAGGCTGAACAGCCCCAGCTCTCTCAGCCTGTCTTTGTAGGAGAGGTGCTCCATCCCTCTTATCATCTTTGTGGCCCTCCGCGGGGCCTGTTCCAACAGGTCCATGTTCTTTCTCTTTGAGGGACTCCAGAGCTGGACACAGGACTCCAGGTGGGGTCTCACAAGTGCAGAGTAGAGGGGCAGAATCACCTCCCGTGACCTGCTGGTCACGATTCTTTTGATGCAGCCCAGGACACGGTTGGCTTTCTGGGCTGCCAGCGCACACTGCTGGCTCATGTTGAGCTTCTCATCCTTGAGCACTTCCAAGTCCTTCTCCTCAGGGCTGCTCTCCAGCCGTTCTCTGCCCAACCTGTATTTGTGACTGGGATTGCCACATCCCTGGTGCAGGACTCTGCCCTTGTTTTGGTTGAACTTCATGCCATTTGCACTAGCCCACCTCTCAAAACTTTGTAAGAAATTTTGTATTAAGGTCCTTGTGTTAAGCTAGTATCCAGAATTTAAGGACCCTTTTGACCTTGAATAAACATTTTTGCCTACTTAACATTATGGGTCACCACAGAAAGAAGTCTAAGAAGTGGTGTATGTATCATTTTGCTGGCTGAGTCTTAAAGTGGTTGATAAACACAGCAGGACCTTGTTTTCAGGCAGGGGAGGAATAGAAGCCATGGCTGTCACCTGATTGCATGTGTTTGAGACAGACTGAAAGGGTCGAAGGCACCATTTAGACCTGGAACCTTCTTCATGTTTTACTCCTCTGCTGCTGTAGAACACTGTAGTGCTCACATTTCTTCTACTTTCACCCATATGATTTTTCCTCCGCCTTTTTTTTTTTTTTTTTTTATGTAAAGCTTACTCATTGACCACAATGTATTGGTCTGCTTTATGCTTTTCATGATATGCTAGATGCCACGTGCAAGAACACCTATTGGCCTCCTTATGTTCCTGGTCAGTTGGATGTGTTTGTTTTGGGTTATTTTTTAATACAGGATGAGCTTCATAACATGTAGTGAGGGTGAGCCTCATCACAGGTTTGTCACATCTATGGATAGTTACAAATGTACAAACTATGGGTTCTTGACAGTATTAATAAAACTGTGCTTGTACTTTTCCCTGACTTCAGATCCACCAAGATTAATTTAATCCTTTTCACTGTCTCCTTCATTTGGAATTACAGTATTAATCAAATATTACAGTTGTCTCATCTGCACCTGTCCATTTGGCTACTTTTCCCCAGTTATGAACACTTGGACGCACAATGATCTCACTTCTAACCAGAGAACAAAATATTGGTGCTTCACATTGATTTTTCTTTTCTGAGTTTGTTCATTCAATATAGAATCAGAAATTGTCTCTCATATTACTCATGAAAAATTTTATTGCTACTGTACCATAGTCATGATCAAGCCTATGTTTTCTACTGATTAAAATTTCAAGTTTTTGAGAAATATGTACCACTCCCCTCTGAGATTGGAGGGCAGCCAATATCACAGAACAAAGAAGCTTGATTCCCGGAAAGACTAAGTGCTCTGGACTGACTTCAGCAGGCTTCCCACCTCTGAAACAACAGAGAGAATAAAGCATTTCCAGTGCTGCCAGTCTGGACCCTAGAGCAGCTTTTGTTGAATTGGGATTTAGAACCATATATGAGAATTCATTTAATCAGTAAATTAAATGCTTTTATGTGAGCCTAGGTATATTTAGTGCTTGGTTAGGAGGCTCCCACTGTAGTGTGAGTACTTTTTTTCCTCCTCCTTCTTATTCGTATTGTCACTAATATCTGTAAATCTTAATTGAAATTACAGAGCTGACAAAATGTGCTAGTCTGTAGTCAGCTGGGATGAGAAGTAATACTCCGGTCCTGGGCCAGGAAAGGCATCGACACTGTTTCTAATTGCACAGGATCAATTCTTTCAGCTTTTAAACAAGATTGTCACACCTCAAAGTTAAAGTTAAATACAAGTGAGGGGCAGGGAGAGGGGAGGAAAAGTCCAGTGCTCAGTCACTCTGTGTGTGGCTGTGAATACTGATTTATCATAACAGGCAAGGTGTTATTTATTTAAATGCTTATTTATTCTGACTGCATATTACTTAACTTATTTTCAGAGGTAACTCTTGGAGAAGCATCTAAAATGAGGATCTATCTATTTAATCACAGGTTGAACGACATTAAGGTAGATGCCCAGAAACTGCAGAAAACACAAGTTTGGTGGCTGGGGTGCCATGATCAAGATGAGTTGTAACATGAAGAATTAGGACTTTGTGTAGGAATTAAGGGTGTGGTTTTTTTTATAGAAGGAAAAATTCTGAATTATCTACATTGGAATTCTGACCTATTTAATTGGTGTAATTTCAGCTGTGCCTGCATAACACTTTCTCTTGTGTCTCCACATTCCACATACAATAAGTACATCCATCTGTCTGCAGCAGGACTGTGGAATATGACCCTGCTAACCTGGTTCTGAAACTCCCCTCTCATTTCTCATTGCATAATTCAAATCACTGCAGGTGTGTGTATGCGTGGGACAGTCCTGTGAAGAATGGTTCTGCTCTGATTTTGTGGTTGGTTTGGGTTTTTTTTTTTTTTTTTTTTTTTTTTTTTTTTTTGTTTTGTTTTGTTTTGTTTTGTTTTTGTTTTAGCTGATGTTTTGGGTCAAGAATGCCATTTGGACTAATTCTCATCTGTCCCCTAGAGCTCAATTTAACTTTTATAGCAAATATCACCTCTCTGCCATGCCTCTTTCTCTGAGGTGTTTGCAGCTGTTCATATCTCTGCAAGTCTTAGGGAAATTAGGTTTGTTTCTTGTGTTACTTCCCTGTTTGAACTCTTAGTGGGACACTGCAGGCTCCACTGACAGATGGTGCCCTCCTCCTGCTCCTGGCTTTTCGCACACTGGGTTTATTTAATCTCCCCCTCCCTGATGTAGTCTGAGGACTTTAGCAAGCTGTTGACTTCTTCCTGAGGAGAAAGGACTCTAGGGAGAGACATGCTAGACTTATGGTGAGAGAAAGGAGAGGCTTTTAGATACTCTGTGTGCTACCTGTCAAAGAAGAGAACCACTAAGAAGTTGAAACAAGCAGGAAGACCCTTCACAGACTTGACAGATGAACTTCTGAATGAGCTGTAAAGTGCTTTTTACTGGGTGTTGGTGTTTAAGATGGCAACTGTTCTTGAAGGTGAGCGCTCTTTCTGGTGACTTCTAGTGTTCACCAGGAACACTGTGGAAGGTATGAAGAAAATGTTCTCAGGCTTTGCTTCAAGAAATTAAGGCACTTGGTCTTAATCAGCTTGGAAGCTCTACTTCAGAAAGTGCTCTTTATAAGCAAACATACAAAAAACTCTCAATCACTCTTCCACCTGGGATCATACAGGTTTGAAACAGATGTCAGAACTTAAATTGTGTCTCAAGGCTCTTTGAAAAAATCAATGTGTCAAGATTGTTCTGGCAGGTAGTTAGGACTCTGGAAGTTGCACACTGTTCCCCTGTGAGAACCTCAGGATGGGTACAGAGAACAAGCACGTCTAAAGACAACATTGGGGGGAGGTTATTGGAACATGAGAAAAATGGACGGTTTATACAGTATCCAACTGGTAACACAGTGACCTTACTCCAGTCCCCTTTCTTCACAGTATATAACCATCAAGGCACAGGCAGTGGTTACAGCACTATATGGACAACACCTGTCCTGTTTGAGAGGTGTTGCTCTACATAGATACATCTTCCTCATGTAAATGTGGGGGATTTTTGTTGATTTTTTTTTTTCCAAAGTAAAACACACAGCGTGCTTTTAATTAAAATAAGTAATAATGACTAAATAATAATTAAAAATAAGGACTATATTGGCAGAGAGATTATTCTGCTATGCTCTAATTGTGGACCTTAAGAAGTCTCACAAGTTCAAATGAAAGTCTACTTTCATTTGAAAGTATCGCAAATATATATATCTGTGAAAGATACAGATATAAGAGACAGGATAGATTGGATAGATGAGTAAGAATTCAGCGTTCTGCTTGTATCTTGTGTCATAATGTGCTAAAAAGGGGAAGGAAATAATGACCAACCCAAATGCCCAATTTACTGTTACCAATAATCACTTTGGATGATAGTCTTATAAAGTCATAGGATTAATTTTTCACTGTTCCTTCTTACAGTACATACTTAACTGCATTAGTGGAGAACTGTATGAAAAAATTTAGATTAAGAATGGTGGTGATATTCCTAAAGCCATATGTTATTTATTAAGTCATGCTTCTTGAATTCTGATTTGGTGTTGGGCTGCAGTAGATGTATAGAATATAGACTTGACCAGTATAGTCAAATTAATGACTGCTCTCATTCCAAATTCTTATTTCCTTAAAGCAGTTTTGCTTGGAGACAGCAAACCTTTTCAGTTGTGTTCCCTCTCCAAGTCTGAGCTCCTATGGAGCCAGTTTCTCCTGTTTTGTGAGATTTTTCTGTGGGGTTCAGTCATTGTTCTTCATTACCACATTCAGTAACTTAACTACTTAATCAAAGCAGCCTTTACCTTTCATCCTTGGTGTGTCCTAAAGAGTTCTAGGTATCATCTTATAATATTTTTTTCCTCTGACTTTTGCTTTCTGATGCTTAAAAAAAGAGAGTGCCCCTCCAGATAGCAAATCTACTGCTGAAACCACTCTGTGTCCTTTCTCTGTCACTGTAGTCAGGATTCTTTCCTTAACTGTTCATCTTACAACACACTCCATGCTTTATCTGGGCTTGACAGGCTTTCCTTTTCTATGTTTTTATTGGGCCACTGATTTACATGTTCTGTTTCTGTCAGGAGCTTTGTAATAATGAAAAAAACACCGTTCCTTATATGATCCAGCAACCAGTTACTTTCAGTAGTAATATCAATGCAAATTAAGACCATATACAGGCTTATTAAGACCACCTCAATAGTGCAAAATTGTTATTATTTTTAACTCCTTTTTATCCTTTAGAAGGCTTTTTGATCTCACTCCTTGGTTACTATCAAAGCAATACTTTCTCCTGGTGTGACTTTACCTGCTTCCAAGTAGAGCAAAACCAGTTCTTTGTTTTGAACATGGAGAGCGTTTTACACAACACACTGCTGAAATATGGGGATTTTGAAGAATTTCAATAGGGTTCAATTTTCATTAAATCTAATATCATGCGTTCTTTCATGATTTTGCATCCTAAACCAAGAGGTATTCTGAAAACCTGAATGCTGAAATCTGAAACTTTAAATCATCTGTCAAATGTGCTAGCGTATGTATAGATTGAGCCAGTAGTTCAGCAAATATTAGAAGTGCTTCTAGAACAAGAGCTCTGAGGCTGAGAGTGGCAGTTGAATTACCCAGATTCATTGAGGTTAAGGAAGCTGAAGGAACTTTTTGACTCCTTTCTTGTAAGTGGTTTTGTAAAGAGAACTTTTTCCTCTGCCATTGGTATCCTTGATGGATCTGTTATAAAAGTTAAAACATTTATCAAAAATGCCACAGATCCTATGACCCATAGAAGAAGGACTATCAACCCTTAATTGCAGTAGCTATGTAATTTCAGAACTTCCCTTCCCTTGTTCACCTACTCTCTGACCTTTACATCAGCTTCTAATTTCTTTCTGTAATTGACTCTCTGTTTCTAATACAGGAAACTGTGGCAGCAGATGCATCTTCTTCATACAGGGAGAATCCAAACAGTGCTGTCGAATGCCTAACAAATTTATTCATATCTATTTTATAGGCAAGATTTTGGGAAAAGGAGAAGTCTGAAAACATTTCAGATGAAAAAGTGGTGAGTGTCCCTAAATTTTGGTTTTTAATAAATAAACTTCAGTAAGGATTTAAAACACTATCTTCAAATTTGTGCTGAAGACAGCTGTTTGGTTCAAGATGTGTTCATTTCAGTGGCACATATTAATGGAAGCAAAACCTAAGTTTACTTTACTTACTTCAAGAGTCAGCTAATCCATTGAGACAGGGCCCGAGGAAAGGAAATGGAATAGCCTCTGAGTGTATTCAAAAAATACTTGTGTGTGAATTTCGTCCAAAGTGAGGGGTTTGTATCTTGCACGTTTCTCTATCTTTTCCAGCTTTTCCTGTGTACTGTTGTATTTTTTGACTGGTACAGGAGAGAGTGATTTGTGGATCTGCTCATGAATGCCCTTACCTTACTTTGTAATCAGCAACACTGACAGTCAGTCCATGGACTTAGTTCCAAGCTTACTCCATTTGGATGTAATGTTTAAATAAATCAAAGTATCAGTTCATAAGAGATGATGTTGTTGGCAATTAGAACAACAGAATTCTTTAAAAGGACCTACTACTTTTCAGTTTATGGCTACTAGGTGTGTAAAAAATAAAGACAGTTCATTCATGTTGAACTGTAATCAAACTGTCCCATCTTCAATTTTACAGGACAAAAGAGAAGGTATACTAACATGAAAAGACTTGCTGTATTTTTTTCATGCCCTATTTATGCCTGATTTTAGGGAAACAAATCCTAATATACTATATTTGCTTTAGATGTTGTACCGCCTTATAATTCATAAACCTTTTCTGTTGGCCATGATTTTTGTCACTTGATATTAAGAAGTTTAGGGTACCAGAAAGTAGAGGACCCAGACTAGATTTTTACCTGGGTGTTTGAATCAGAAATTGATGTGTCTGAGTAATCTATTCATAAGTCAAGAACAGATCCAATTCTATAACTTATAACTCTAATCATAGAATGGTTAGAGTTGGAAGGGACCTTGAAGATCATCAAGTTCCAACCCCCCTGTCATGGACAGGGACAGCTCCCACTACAGCAGGTTGCTCAAAGCCCCATCCAGCCTGGCCTTGAAAACTTCCGGGGATGCGGCAGCCACAGTTTCTCTGGACAACCTGTTCCAGTGCCTCACCACCCTCACAGGAAAGAATTGCTTCCTACTATCTCATCTAAATCTCCCCTCTTTCAATTTAAAACCATTACCCCTTGTCCTATCACTACGCTTCCTTGCAAAGAGTTCCTCTCCTGCTCTCCTGTAGGCTCCCTTCAGACACTGAAAGGCTGCAATAAGGTCTCCCCAGAGCCTTCTCTTCTCCAGGATGAACAGCCCCAGCTCCCTCAACCTTTCCTCATAGGAGAGGTGCTCCAGCCCTCTAATCATCTTCGTGGCCCTCCGCTGGACCAGTTCCAACAGTTCTATGTCCTTTCTCTGTTAGAGGACTCCAGAGCTGGACACAGGACTCCAGGTGGGGTCTCACAAGTGCAGAGTAGAGTAGAATCACCTCCTGTGACCTGCTGGTCCTGATTCTTTTGATTCAGCCCAGGATACGGTTGGATTTCTGGGCTGCCAGTGCACGCTGCTGGCTCATGTTGAGCTTCTCATCCATGAGCACTTCCAAGTCCTTCTCCTCAGGGCTGCTCTCCAGCCACTCTCTGCCCAACCTGTATTTGTGCCTGGGATTGCCATGTCCCACGTACAGGATCCTGCTCTTGGCTTGGTTGAACTTCATGCAATTTGCATTAGCCCACCTCTCAAGCCTGTCCAGGTCCCTCTGGATGACATCCCTTCCCTTCAGTGTGTCGACTGTGCCACCAATTTTGGTGTCATTGGCAAACTTGCTGAGGGTGCATTCAATCCCACTGTCCATGACTCCGACAAAGATGTTAAATATTATTGGTCCCAGCACTGACCCTTGTGGGACACCACTCGTCACCATCCACCACTTGGACATTGAGCTGTTGACCACAGCCCTTTGAGTGCGGCCATCCAGCCAGTTCCTTATCCACTGAGTGATCTATCCATCAAACCCATGACTTTCCAATTTGGAGACTAGGATGTCACGAGGGACAGTGTCAAATGCTTTGCATAAGTCCAGGTAGATGACATCCATTTCCCTGCCTTTATCCACCAAGTTTGTGGCAGTATCATAGAAGGCCATCAAATTTGTCAGGCAGGATTTGCCCTTGGTAAAGCCCTTAGGAGTACCCAGGACAATCCAGAGATCTCTTACAGTTAAGTGTTATAGTGATGAACTAAATGAAGCTCTTACATTCTGGCCTTTTCAAGAAATGTTCCTTCTACCTTTTGGGAGATGCCATACAGGTTTTAGGAAAATGAGTCTCACAGCCTGAAAGTTTAATTGAAAACAGGCTCACTTCCTTTCAGTTATTCAGAAAACATTGGCTATGGAGAAGATAGGAGGTATGTCATTGTGGGAGATCTGTTGCTTTTATTATCCATTATGGATCTGCCTCCTGGTAGTAACTTGGTGCAGAGTGGCCAGTGGCTCTTTGAAATCATGAAATTATTTTAATTCCAGCCTCTTCTTGATCCTCCTTGCTGACTTTTCTCCCAACTACAGCCAAAAAGGGATATTGAAGGTCCTTCTGGAATTAAAAGGAAAAGAATATCCATTCCTTTTCAGTGACAATGGCAGAGCTTTGTGTGTGAGATACTTAATGAGGTATTTAAGTTTGCCCGCTCCAAATTCACAGTGGTGAAAGGTGACCCAGGCCAAGCGCCAGAATTATTTGAAGCAGTTGCTGGGCAAAGAGTTGTTCTCTCCTGTATTTCACTCATAGGAAATAAATGCAAGTTTGTACAGAAGCAGGACACTAAATAGCATCGGTGGTTTGAATGCCCCGAACCCAGTTATCTTACTTCTTGCTCTATACTTTACATCAGCTAGGTCTCAAACTATTATCTTTGAAAGAACAGATACACTGGCTTTCAAAGGTGGGTAAGTTTAGCAACTACAGTACAGCCAGAAAAATAAATATTTTTCATTCTTTAGATTGGCTTGGAGATCTACTCAACATGTACATAAGCAAGAGCATTTATAAAGCAGAAGACATCTATATGTCACATTTAAATAGCATAATTCAAAGAGAAAAGGATAAGATCAATTTTTCATGCCTATGATGTCTCCAAACCAGTGACAGGGAAAAAATATCCCAAAAAATCATATAAAAGAGAAAGTAGCAGGAAAATAACAGAAACCTAAATAGTAAATGTATCCTACAAGTTATAATAAAGCAGCAGAACCCACTTCAGTGAGCTGGAAATGTGCATTCACATGCAAAGCTACAAGTCAAGTGAGATCCTGCTGAAGGAACAGATTTGGTAAAACCTCAGATGGAAGGGAAATGGAAGAAGTGATGCACGACCAACACAAAATTAGAATGCATGTTTTGTCTGATATAATAATGCCTCTTTGGACTCAATGAGAGGTAGAAAGGGTAATTAGACATGGCTTGAGACATGCTGGGTAAGATGAGCAATGGGAAGTAGCAGAAGAGATTAGTTTCTCTAGGGAACACACAATGTGCTTCTGTGCTTGCTTTGTTTATGGTGCAGCTGCTCTCAGCTGTCAAAAAAACCCTCTGTATCATAATCTCAAGGCGTATTACTGTTATTACTTTATGTATATTGAGGAAAGGATGAACAGACAACCTACCCTCCAGTTAAGGCTTCTTAAGCAGATGAAAAAATACTTCTTATACAACCTATAAAGTGTTTTTGCTACTGCAACTAATGTCCAGTCCAGAATTAGTACATTGATAGAGACTTTAAATGACATTTTCCCTGTGTATAAAGTACTTGTCCCATCACGTTGTCTGAAGACAAGCAGCAATCAAAAAGCGGCAGCAATGTTTACCTTTTTTGTATTTATATCCTGTAGCTTCATATTTGCTAAATATTGAATCTATACCTTTTGTAGGAATGAACATCTGAAGATAGAGAGCAAATTGAGCCAATACCTGTGGAAGCTACAGCATTCTTAACTATAGCATTGTATGCATTAGCATTTTGTACTGTAGATAAAAGGTTAAGGGGAGAAAAAAAGACTAAAACTCTAGTTAGTTAAATGTGAGTTGTCATTGTTTTAGCTAAGCTAAGTATTTAATTCCCTCAGACATCTTTTGTAAGGGTTATTTTATTCCTTAAATCAGCAGTATAATTGACAGAGACTGTTGGTTATGATGGCAGACTGATAGTTCCCATTCGACGCAACCCAGAGAGCCCTTGGTAGAGAAACCATCAGAAGAGATCTTGGCCAGGGGAGAACAAGTACAGAACTTCTGCTTCCATGAATGACATTTCTTTTCTTCTACCGAATGTTAAATTTCAGTAGAAGATTCCCTTAAACCCTCAAACCTTTGTTCTTCTCATCATTATTTCCTTAAGAATTTTAAAGAACTCCCTTGGGATTATGATATCTGAACTCTCTTTAGATTCAGAGCTTTTGTTTAAATAAACTTTCCACTTCCGATTGAAATCACTTTGCTCTTATTAATTAAAACCAACCTTTGAAGTATAATAGTGATTACAACCCAATCTTCTGCTCTGCATGTTGGACTGGGACACCTTATGTAGTTCATAGTGCTATAAAGAATGTTATATTTTCACTACAGTTTAAACATGATCTGAAGTCTTTTGAAATAGGGAGAACTAAACATGCTGATTTTTTTCATTTTGCAGTCACTTCTATGAAATATCTGAGATAACATGCTCCAAAGAACTTGAATCAAATGTGAAACTGGTTGTAAAAATCAGTGAGATGGCCCTGAAGGAAAACTTGTTCTGTTAAAGGATGCAGTTACCATACAAATATATTAATTTCCTCTGTCAAGAAATTAATTAGTTTTGAGCTGTTTTTTGTTTCCATGCAAAAACAAGCTGCATGATCTTTGTGAAATGAGAATAGCTTCAGTCAGAAAACCCCCACATTTTATGTAACTCTTTCTAAACATGAAAACAAGATGAATACCTTATAGTTAACTCACGCGTTAATAAAAAACCTTGCTCCTGACTTTCATTTATGTGAGTGTTTGAGGCACGTATGCCAGCAAGCCTTACAATACATAGAGAAGGCAAGTGGGGGGTAAAAAAAAAACACACCAAAAGCACACTAGAAAAAACTTATAATTAAGCCCTTATTTATGCTGAACCAAATTACGGAATTGCCTTTTTTTTTTTTTTTGTTTTAGCTGCATATTGAGACTCGCCCTGAATATAATCAGACTCATCCCTAGTTGAGCTTTAGCAATCCTAAGCAGCAGAAGAAAAGTTCAAAGTGGAAGCTGGGTCTCAAACTTAATTTTGTACTACAGAGAAAGATCGTCTTAAGAACTATCAGATGTCCTTGCTTTGCCTCTATTTATGCTATTTGTACACTCTCCTAATCATTAGGGGTTCCCCATCCCTGGAAGTGTTCAAGGCCAGGCTGGATGGGGCTTTGAGAAACCTGCTCCTAGGGGAAGGTGTCCCTGCCCATGGTATAGGGGGGTTGGAACTCAATGATCTTTAAAGTGTCTTCCAACTCTAACCATTCTATAATTAACTGATATCGTAATTCTAGTCAATGGAGTCATTGCCAATTTTGGTATGTTAAGGATCCTGCCTACAATTCCATATTTTTCTTTCCCACCTGCCCTTCTGGAACATCTGGAGCAATTGTCTTGCTTTGGAAATTCAAACAGTGAGGAGCAAGTCCTGTACCTTGTTGACAAACTGAACAACAAAGGTCTTGGAGATGTTCTCCAAAATGAGATCGTACTGTGCTTGTCACTAATTAAGTGCAAATGATATAGACACAAAGCACTAGGTTTCCAAGGCAGCAAAGTTAGGAAAAATGTGACAAAATTAGCTGGTCTGCAGTCTGCAAATGTTAACTTTAAGCCATTATATTTTAGGGTGAGGGAATTCTCTGTGTTCTTTGAAAGGAGTTTTTAAGGAAGAGATTAGCAGAAGGAAAACAAGTCATGGGCATAAAGGTCAGACTGCTTTTCCCTTTTACCCCCTAAGTGAAGTGGCTATTTCGTTTCTCTCCAAACTCCATTTAAGATGTAAAGCAAGACCAAAAGAACCAAAACCAAGCCATACAACCTACACCTCAATCCTTGCTATTTACCTACCACCTCTTCGTGTTGCTTGGGCTGAGGAGTGTGATGGAAGATGCTGCTGTAACAGGGTCTGCCCTTGTACTGTACTCACATTTATGACAGATGCCAAGCGCGGCACAAGCATCAGAACTGGTTTAGTTTAGGAAGTTTCCAGCTGTCAGAATTATTAAAGATTAGAAAACCTGACTGACTTACTCTGCAGCAACTTAATGAAGGATCAAGTAACTTCCCTCTGCCATCCTCCAGTGTTTTACATGAGTTGAAACACTAATTTTGAAGTATAAGAATAACAGTTACTAAATAGTGGGAACTGACTCTGCGGCACCTCTTGTCCTGGGGTTGGAGCAACCTTCTTACTGGAAGTTTTCTAGCAGTTCAAAATAGCTATCAGGTCTAATACCATTTAAAATGCCAAAGTACTCATTTTCATTCAAATTGCTCTCTATCTCCTGTTTCTTATTAGCTGCATCTTCAAATATAGCTTTGTGTGCAATTAAAAAGTTAATAGTTTTTTAGTATAAGATAGAGCTTTTAAAAATACAGATACAGCAGAAGTGATAGTATACTTTGCACCTAGAAACATATTTGCAAATCATTTATATTCTTCACTGGGGCTAACCAGAAAGTGCAAATAGAGATTAATGTATCAAAATCTTGAATTCTAGATGCTTCTTTAAATGCTTTTTTTTTTTTTTTTTTTTTGAAAAGGCTTTAATTCCCCATATGGAGGCACTATGCACCAGCCCATTTTGTTCCTGGCAAAACTGAAGGAAAGCTTATTTCAAATTTCTAATTAAAATTCTTTCTTGCTGTGTAAGGAGCCCTGATGGGATTCCTCAGGGTAGTTGGATGGGTTTCTGATTGAATTACAACTGGCCCGATTGCGTGAATATTTCATTTAAATGTTGTGAGGTGAAAAGAGCAATTAACAACAACCTGAATAATAAAAAGCACTACTTTACCTTCAATCCTCTCTTCTCCCACAGTTGATTCAAATTAGATGCTTAGTCACTGGAAAAGAAAAAAAACAAACCACAAATCAATCTAGAAACAGAAAGCCAAGCATGTGGGAAGACAAGACGGCTACTGTCATCACCCTTGAAATCAGAAACTCCTTACCTGGAGACGATGGTTGTGCATGTGACACTGTTGCAGAGCCGCTCTCAGGAAGCGTGACCCTGCTCCTGATCTGTCATTTATTCAATATCCTGCACTAACTTTGGTTTCTGTCCAGTCTCACCTTAAGTAATGTAAGTCTGTCTTCTCATCGTGTATTTATCAATAACATTTTTTACTAAAGAACCACACTGCCTATAGATTCCCTGAGGCACCTAATCTGGTTGAAAATTCCAAAACAAACAGCTTGGCTGACCCCTGCCAGACCAGGTCACGGGCTTTTGGGCAAATTGCCCATGCTTGTAAATGACCACTTTGGCAAGGGCAATTATGAATGATCCAGCTGCATCTGGTTCCCTGGCTGGATTATACATGTCTCATCAAGCATGTCACATGAGCTGCTACTTGGGGTAAAAAGACAAGAGTTTGGGAAGTCTTATAGCAAAGTTAAATGCTGGGAGTTTGTAAGGACAGGCAGTTTCTTCTGATCTGTTCTGGAAAGCCAATATTGACGACTTTGACAGGTTCTATCACTCACCCTGGGTTGACCGATGGCACAGCAGGGGCAGCCTCCATGGTTGCCATGGTGTGCTGAGGCAGCTGCTCTGCATTTGGGATCACAGCTGACTTCTGCACTGCAGTCCTCAGAGCTGGGCTCAAGTGGTTGTGGAATTTTTTTGGTGACAGTCAATTTTGCAGGGTGGCTGTATCCAGAATCCTCTGGCAGAAATTATCTGTCCTCTGGTGGAAGCTGCTCAGGGAGTCTCCTGAAAGAGGACTGTTATCTTAGCTATAGAAGTTACACTTCTTTCCCTTTGGTCACCCTCAGCCAAACCTCAGAGTAATCTCTGTGTGCCAGAAGTCCAAGAAAGCAGGAAAAAACTTTTTTTTTTTCTTTTTTTTTCTTTTTTTTTTCTTTTTTTTTTTAATCAGCACAGCTAAATAGATCTGTTGTTTGAGACAAAGGGCATCTGCTGTAAGAATATGACATTCATCAGAACTATGTGGGCTTCTGTCATAAGCCCTTGCACAACGTACCTTCAACCAGCCTTTTATGGTGTTATAATACTCAGGCCATGTGGAGGAAGGTGACTTCATTCTCTGTCAACTGCTGGAGTGCTATCTCCAGTTCTGGGTGCCCCAACGCAAGACAAATGTGGATTTCCTGAAGAGTCTAGCAAGTTGATAAAGGTACCAGAGCATCTGTCATACAAGGAGAAGTTAAGAGAGCTGGGACTGGTTATCCTGGAGAATAGAAGGCTCAGAGGGGATCTTACTGTGACCTTTCAGTAGTTAAAGAGGGCTTGTAAGAAAGATTGGGATAGGCTTTTTAATAGGGTCTGTAACAACAGGATGAGGGATAATGACTTTAAACTAGAAGAAGATAGATTTAGACAAGATATAAGGAAGAAATTTTTTACAATGGGGGTGGTGAAACACTGGAACAAGTTGTCCAGAGAGGTGGTGGATGTCCCATCCCTGGAAGCATTCAAGACCAGCTTGGACAGTGCTCTGAGAAACCTAGTCCAGTTGAAGATATCCCTGCTTATTGTAGGAGTTTTGGAACTAGATGACCTCTAAAGGTCTCTTCCATTCCAAACCACTCTATAACTCTGTGATTTTATGTCAGGTTGTCCAGAGACATTGTGAAGTCTCCATCCTTGGAGTGATTAAAAAATCACGTACATGATCCTGGGTAACCTTCTCTACCTGACCCTGCTTAAGCCAGGAGTGGTTGAACTAGATGACCTGCAGCTGTTCCTTCCATCTCCAAAGACTCTGTGATACCTGCCAAGTAGAAGGCATGCTGTGGATGGGCTTCTGACAGCAACTCATATTGTTACCACTGAGTGGAAAGCCCACTACAAACTTCCCTGAAGAGTGAAGTTACTTGGGTCTCAGGGCAGGGCAGAGAGGGTACAGAGGTTTCTTACCTTCCATTCCTGGAGATCATCCTGCCATCACTACCAACCTGAAGTTTGCTCGCCTGCAGATAGGCTCATAAGCAAAGAGGCAAAATTACTTTTTGCCTAGGTGATGAAAAACCTTGAAAATGCACTTTCACACATTATGAAACAGTCTTTCAAGTGTACATATTTCAGTTGTGCTGCAGAACTGTTTTACTGAGTCTGAATCCACATTATGTTTTTGTTCCCTGTTGTTCTGGTTTCAACCAGAAAGAATTCATTTTCTTTCTAGTGACTGCCATGAAAAAAAAAAGTCAACAATGCATATTTTTTTATTTGTTGCTAGATGATGTTTATGCTTTTCAAGGACTCTTTTCAGCTTCACATAGAAGCTGAGAGAATAGAAACAGAGCAATGGAATGGCCAATGGAATGTTCTGTATCATAGGTGTCATGATCATGTTGGGAGTGGAATTTGTCATCACTGCTGGGGACACTGCCAGTTCACTGGGTAGTGAGAGTGACTTGTGTCATTATTATTATTGTTGTTATTTTACTTTTCTGTTATTCTGTTCTATTAAACTGTCTTTATCTCAATCTACCAGGTTTGCTTTCTTTTTAATCCCTTTTCCCTCTTTTCTTCTTCTTCTCCCCACCCTTCTGGGGGGGATGAAGAGTGAGCAAGCAGCTCTGTGGTCCTGCCTGCCAGGTAAAGTTAAACCAGCCTGCCTGTGGTTTTAGATATGACCTTAAAAAATCATGCTGAACAACGGTGTAAGACTAAAACCTTTTTTTTGGAGAGAACTGGTTTAAAGATTTGCCAACTTTGTTTTTCATATGGAAAAGCAAATATTTTAATTAAGTGTTTTTCATATTTAAGCTATTCCAAAAAAGTTTCATTTTGGAAACACAAGAGAAACATTCAAAAATGTCAAACAGATTCTTTTAGAGTAGAACATTTTCATTTTGCTCCAAACCAACATACCTGAATTGAACTGATTTTAAAAGTTCCATGAAATTCATATGAGGTCAAATTATGTTGACACATTTTGATTTTAGTCAAAACCAGAAGAATTCAAGTCACCTGAGAGCTCAGAGCTTTCCTACATGACTTTCTTTTTACAGGAAATCTGATACGCCTTCTTTTGTTGGAAAGTGTAAGCAAATGCTTTCTTCACAAGTTGTAAAGCTCTCACTAAATAAGAAGCTTGTAGTTCTTCCCCCTTTTACTTTTTTCTTCTTATATAACAAAGCTGCCACAGTTCTGGCCTTAGATTGCTTGTAGGTTTTTGAAAAAGCAATCACAAGTATAAGTGAATACAAATCCTCATTTTAACAATTTACTCATCAGAATTATCCTGCAAATGAGTATGTACAGGTATAGTTCCTTTTTTTTTAAAGCTGTACTGCTTGCATCTTTGCAGGTATTAAATATTCTAATTATTCTCTAGTTCAATTTAGAATTCTCAGAATTGCAGAATATGCAGACCCAGGATTACTCTAGACTGTTCCTTGAATTTTCCATGGCTGCAATCCTTTATCTTGTCAGATTAACTCTGTTGCTGCCAGAAAGGAATATTTGTCTCCATAGGCAGGGCTGCAGATACAAAAAGTGCAGCCATCTCTGCCTTACATGCAGCACTTGACCAGCTCTTTAGACTTCAAATTGTAGCATTTTCTCATTTGTAGGAACAAGTCAGAGCCAGTTGGACAGCTGTATTTCCAGAGCCTGGCTGGGAGTTCTAGTACCAATACTTAATCTGTCTTTTCACTATATGAATAGAAAACTAGGCAAACTGAATGTAAGAGTCACATAGTAATTATCGTAAGTTATAAAATTAAATTATACTAAGCTTTTTTTTCTTTTCTTTTTTATAAATAAAGGAATACAAGAGGAGTTAATTTTGGAAAAAAAAATGGTAATCACATGTTCTTTATCTCTCTGCTTCCCTAATATATAAAACTAGTTTAGTTAGAAGGAAATGTATGTCAAATGCTGAGATCACAAGGTTGTAATAGAAACTCTGAAAATGTTTACAATGCGTTCTCAGCTAGCTTCAACAGACACCCACAATTAAAAGTACCGCTTTAAACGCATAACCCCACAATTTAGATCCTCAGCACCCCTGCTCAGCTGCTGCTCTGGAGACAACTGAACTTGTGTGGCACTTTGTTTTCCACTGGACAGGCACAGCACAGCCAGGGTCTTGGAGAAGATCATGCTGCTTGGTGTCTGGTGTCTGGGCATCTTCCACCATGGGTATTAAAAAACGACACAGTGAGATGTTTGAGGTTCAAATACTCCAGCTGTCTCTGACTTCCTGAAAAACTAAATGCTGGCTGGGATGTTCTCCTTTTTTCCAGTATCACTGTAATTGGGGTATTTATCTGCACGATTTGGTGAATGGAACTGGTTACCTTTTTCTCGTGAGAAGGTAATTATCATTAGACTTCAGTTTTTCTAGTTTTTCTCTTGCTGTGATTCAGCAGCTGTGAAAGTCAGTGTGTTCCATCTTTGTCCCATTCTCAAGACAATTTCTAATTATACCTGCTACCTAAATTAACCTTTCTCAAGGCACGCCACTCTGTGCCAATACACAAGGTGAATCCTGTCCCTGGAAGCAACTGGGACAGCAGCTAGACTGGAGTGTCAGGGAGGACTGGGTTTTGCAGCTGCACCCTGTATCTCCTCCTCTGTTCCATGGCACAGCTGATTGATTTACCTACATTATACACAGAACAGCTTTTGACAGGGTGGAGACGTTGGATGGGAGAAGGTGAGACTCCTTCTTCTTGGTCACATGAAGACACTCAAGCCATAAAAATAGCTACTTCAAACCCCACAGACTCTGATCTGCCAGATGCAAAACAATCCTTAGCATCCTAACACTTTATAGAAGTCTAAAAAGCTACAAAACAAAATTACGTCACAACCACCAGCAGTGCCTGGCCTCCTGCAACAAGCAGTGAATCAGGTAATGATATCCAAATAGCTCAAAGAAAACAGATCCTACCATTACCTGTTTGGATGCAAATCACTAAGCAAGCTTGGCAAAATTTCTGTTTGTCCCTATGCTCATTAAATATGGACATCATTATATTCTGGTTAATGTGTCCCATCAGACATACTGCAGCAGTAATGCATTTGACACCATTTATATCAAGCAACATTTGTGATTTCCCCAGGTATAGATAACATTATTTTTTTTTCTTAGTATAGGAATCATTTTTACAGGTTAAATTTTACTGACATGGATTGCATTGCTTAGTAAAGAGAAGCCTTTCAATTTCAACTTCCGTAACGGTACTTAATTTTATAGATTATTGCTTAGAAGCACAAGAACTGAAAAGAAGATGAAGCACATTTACATGCTAGAGTGCTTTTCCCAAAACCACACATTTGATAATGTTTTTAGACAAGAGCGGTGAAATCATATCCCAAGGGCAGGGAAACTGGTTTTCAGTGTTTTCTTGACTTTCAGAAGAGGCAGAAAATAGCAGATCACAATGCACAACACTTCCTGAATTACGTTATTGTTTAGATTATGTGGATTCTGTATGAAAAGCTGTCATGTACCTTACGTGTTTCAACTTGAGTGCTGTGTGAACACTGAGTGTTTCAGCTGAGACAGCTCGCAACCTGGAGTTCATTAAGAAAAAACCCCAATCAAATCCCCTCTTGCCCCAATCCTAATCAAAAAAGACCCAAAACCTACTGAAACAGTGAGCTGCCCCTCTGTCTTCAAATAAATTGCTTTCTTGGTATGCTGTTCTGTAGTTTTCACTCCAAAAAAAATATTGGATCCTTCCCAAATAGCTTTTCAGTTATAACAGAATTGTCAGTCTAGCAGCTTAGAGACTGTAGGTTAAGAAAATATGTTTATTACAGAAGACCTGAGAATGCAGTGATTAACTGGCACAACTGAATCATAACTAGGTGAAATTTGGAATCAGATTGCGTGCACACAACTGCATCCCCGCTCCCATACACCCAATACACACATCTGCCATAACTAAGTGCATTTGCTCCATGCCATGGCAGCGCTCAGCAAGAGAACTTCCAGAGAAATTGTCTGGGAAGGCAGTCTCATGGAGTACACTGGTCACAGATACGTTTGTTTTCTACTGACGAGATGCACATCTTGCTGAGTGAGCCTGCAAAGTCCAACACCCGTGAAGCAAAAATATGACTGGGAAAGGGGTATGAACTGATCAGTACAGCAGCCACAGGAGGCCAAGCCTCTATTGTTTGCTCTGTAATTGTCATTCAAGTTGTTTATTACAGCAGTTGTCTCAGAGGTGACTGGAAATAGGGCACCCCTTTTTGATGAGCACTTTAATGCAGAGTAACTGAAGTAATTGCTGTATGGGAGAAAGCAGGAGAGAGCTACCCTGAATTTCCAAAGCTTTTCCTTCAGTATGTGTAGGAATCCACTACAGACAATCATTTGGAAATAAGCTTCTTTTCATTCAATTAAATTAACTGATCCTGTATGTCCTTATGTCACCCATTTTCATTTTTTTTAGTAGTGGCTACACAGCACAACGCAAATTTAGAGCCTCTCAGTTACTGAAATAGAGAACAGTTTCTTTCTCTCTTCAGTAGATAAGAGGTCAAGCCTGCCCAATCCCAAATGAAGATTTGAATCCAGCTTTTCCTACTGTAAGCTAAGTGCCAAGTTTCCATATATTCAGTGGAATCTCAAAACCTCCTGCAGAAGTTCTTTCACTTGCCATAAAATAACAAAACAGTGACTGACAACGGGATCTTCTGAACAAGTATTCCAACAACCAGGCTAGAGTGTAATATTCCTGACTTGTTTCATCCTGTGAAATCAAACTTGAGAGGCAGAGACTTAGCCCTGGACTAAGAGATTTTGAGGCAGGATACTGTCTCCTGAGCAATACATCTACATTTGTATGAAATTTTTGTCTCCCACAACTATATTATGTTTTAGTTATTAGGTGTTAAGTCTAAGTGAGGCACTCCTGCCTATCTTTCTTTTTTTTTTTGACAAAATTAATTTTAGAAGAGAGCTAATGGCTATAAAGTGGGATAGGATATTGCCCTGCACCCTTAGGTTAGATGCCTGGGTTTGGAAAGAATAGTCTAGGAAAACATGCTTAGAAAGGTTCCTAGTGAGTTTTCTGGTTTGTGTGAATCCCATCAGTGTGCTGCCTTCCTATACGATACTCTGTAAAGTTACCCTGAGCTCTTAATAGCCTTGCATTAAAAAATGAAGCTCCCACAGTCACTGTAAAATGACATACAGATTACTAAGTATTATTATTCAAATGATTGATTAGTGCAAAACAAGTGTTTCCCACCGTTTGCATTTACCTATGCAAACCACATGTAAAGAAAGAAAGAAAACAATCAAAATCCTGATTTTATTTCCCCCCAGTCCAGAGCATAATCTTTGTAGCTATTTAATTTGGTTCAAGTTCAGTTGCTTTTGTTATTCAGGGCTGCTGGACAAGCTCAGCAACAAAAAAGTATGGGAAGAAGTTTGTTTTGCAGCTCTTACTTGACCTGGAGAACTGAAGCTGACATCTGATAGAGAGTATTTGTTTCATAGCAAATTTTTTTTAAAGCATGAAATTCTCATGAAGCGTAAGGCAACAGACCCCCTTTGCAGTGAATGCTGATTTGTGCCATCAGACAGCACAGACGTCAGTTCTTCTCTGTGGGCTCTGCTGCGACCCACATTGTACCTCCTCACCTTCTGTCATGAAGGCTGCGTTGCTACAAGTGCCAATTAAGACCCCTTGAGATACTGGATGTCTTAGTATGTTTGAAATCCAGTTTAATCTTAGAATGTAGATGGAGGATAAATCCAAAGCTTTGTTTGCTTCTTTTAAATTCACTAGAGGGTTGCGTAATTCCACCACCATTTGAACAATGCTAATCTACAGAAAGGACAGGGAAGAAAACTTTTTGCTTTAATTCCTCTACATCTGAGAATTGTGTTGAAAACAAGGATTAAAGTGAGATGCACACATTCAGATCTCTTTTGAATTTAAACTGCACTGTATCTTTTCCATCTCAAGTCCAACAAAGCTGAGGGAACACAAAGAACAATGTTGCACATAAGAACATTTTCATACAAAATACTCATAGCTTCCCAAATTTACAAACAACTCTGAAGAACTCTAAATAACTAGATCTTCTTTAGCCCATGGAGGAACAGAGTCAGTGTCCTGGTTTGAGGTAAAACGAACCAATTTTCTGTTTTACAGTTTTCCTTTCTTAGCTAGGCCTCTTCTAACTAGCTAA